>KE504713.1:875035-885662 GCA_000441515.1 Elaeis oleifera | reverse complement strand
ATTTGTTAATTTTTATGAATAATTATATTAGTATATTATAAATATATAATATAAAATTATTTATAAAAATTATTAATCAATATATTAATATAATTATATAATATTAATATAATTAATATAATATTTAATGATATAATATAATTAATATAATATTAATATAATATAAATGATGATATTTTTGATAAGAAATGATATTTTCATATTATCTCCACCTCGGTAATCTGGTAAAGTAAATAAATACCGCCCCCTAGTGTATTTGTTTAATGTTCTCTTTTAGAAAAATAGGTGTCGGATCTATCATTTATTTTATCATCTCTCCTAAGGTTGTATTTGGTGCATCGTCAGGCAATTTTGGAAGGTAATGTAGATTATCTTCAGAATAGATTACCACCATTAGATTGCTAGTAATGTTGATTACTATATTTGGTACACAATAATATTACAATAAAATTATTGAAAATCTTGATTGACATATTTGGTATGACAATCAGATTATCGATAATATGAAATTAAATTTTTAAAATATTCTCAATAATTTTATCTGGTTGCTCTTCTTTTTCTCTAATGAGAAGTAATGGGAGTATGAAAATCTAATTTTTTTATTGCATGAATCTCAAAGCAGCCAAAAAGAAAAAAAAAGAAGGAAACAAAGAAGACTCCCGCTGGGAGTCTTCTTTCACCCAAAATCATCGAAGGAGAAGTCGAATTCGGAGAGGATTCGACCTCCCTCCAACCTATAAACCCCTCTTCCCTCCTCTATGGCCGACCATGACGAGCATCGATTTTTCTTCTTCTTCTCCTCAGATTCTTCTATTGAAGCCACGGACGTCCTCACCGTGGCCATCCAAAATCTCTACCGAAGAAGTCATCGGAGTCTGAGGTATGCCCCAGTCCTCCTTTCTCTCTTCTTTCCCTCCTTCCCATGCCATTGTGCATGGCCTCCGACCGTCAGATTCATCGAAAATCTACCAAGAATGGATGCTTTATTTTCTCTGTTTGGTCGGACCCTATTTCTCTCTCTAAGAAGATCTATGAATCCTATATCGAGTCATGTCTTCATCTTCTAGAGACTTATATTGACTCCAACAAATGATCCGAAGCCGCTTTGATATCCGTGCTGTATGTCAACCTCATTTGGCCATATCAAGTATCTTTCAAACCCATTATTAATAAATCTTATTGATTGATCTTAACTTTGATTCGATCTGTGCTTCATAATTTTTGATCAAGTCGCTTAAATCTGACCCTCAGCTCGGAGATCCTAATTTGTCCTGGTGTCTGGATGGTCCAACATGTTCGATCAACAGTCCTCTTTTCTTATGATTTAATCTTATTATATTCATTGAATATAATTAATGATAATTTGATATTTTAAATAAGATTAGCTGATTCTTATAACGAAGTCTGAAAATCTAAAATGAATGAGATAAATGGATCTTATATTCTTTATTATTTTAATAATCATATTTTTATATAAAAATTATTGTTGATGAAATCATATTTTTATAAATAAAAATCAGCATATGTGATATGAAAAAAATATATTTTATTATGAGCATTGATTTTATGAATATATTTTATGAAAATAGCATGGTTATGAAGTATGAATTTCATAATTTTTTCACCTATATATATGTATGTTTTAAGAAAAAGATGTAAAAATTTCAAAGACTCTCAGATAGCTATGAATAAATTTCTATGAGAAGGTCGACACTCAGAGCTAGCATTCACACGAAATATGGCCCAGCCAATGGGTATAAAGTTGGCACACGAAATAAAAACTTTATCCATTAAGAAATATGACCCTGTCACGGATATAAAATGACCTTAGCATGAATATCTATGAGCAATATTTTCAAACATGATAACATGACAAAATAATTTATGATTCATGTTTATAAATATTCATGATTTATGAAAGCATGATCTGATTTATAACTTATTTTATTATATGCTCTATAAATATTATTTTATAATATCTGTTACTTTCTAAATATTACATTATCATGAAAAACTTATGCTTGATCTGATAAGAAAGTGCAGGTTCTACTTACTGGACTAGTGTAGCTCATATTTTTTTTACAAAAAAAAAGTTAGGATCGATGAAAGATTTAAACTTAGAGATCTGCGTAGCAAGCTTGAAAATTTGATAGTAGAAGCTTAGTTTATTTTATGATCATGAACTTATAGTTATTTATTTACAAATGTTGAGATTTAGATTAGTACTTGCTTTTGGATTTAGATGCTTCGAACCAATATTGACTTAATTATTTGATGAATAGTAGAATTGAATCTTTTATTATATTTGATTTATGAAAGATTTTAGTTGATTATGATTGATTGACTTCGTGTTATCGTGGGCTGTACCCCTCGGTAGCATGATCGTGTTATGTCCCGAATTTGGGATGTGACATTTTATGGTATCAGAGCTTAGATTATGATTACTTGAAACTATGGTATAAATGACTAGGGCTAAGTAATATCAGAGCTTAAGTTATGATCAATAGGGATAATGACTTAAGTAAGATTTAAGTATAAAAGTTATGATCTTAAGAACATGATAGAAGTAGCAGAAAGAATTCAAAGTCTAGATTTTGGATCAATAGACATTATAATGAAATTGTTGCACAAAGTGGTATGCGATGTATATTAAAGAATTGGATGAATTATGTCTTGAATTTTAATAATAAGGCTTGACTTAAGTATGAGAGATATTGACTCTAGAATAAATAAGATATATTGATATATTGTATTGAGTATACTTATTCAATTGTTGTTTAGATGATTTCAAAGTTCTAAACTTGATATGGGTGAAGATCATGATGGCTTTTCTAATTTTGATGTTGATTGTCTGATTATTACAATTTTGAAAAGAAAGCTATTTAGGATGTGATCTAAAAAAAAATTATATCATATGAGAGAGAAATATTTTTGAACATTGAACCAATAAGAAGATCATATATGAAATTTGCATGTAAATAAAAATATATATTTGGTTCTATTGGTAGATGAATTTTATAATGAGAGTATGATGTACACATTTTGATGAATTTTAAAAAATTTATTACCATCTTTTGTATTGAAATATTTGATCTTTCCTATGTTTGTTGAAGATAGTGGAGTATATTAATTATTTCAAATCAAAGTTTAGGTTTATGAGCTAATCTAAGGTATTTTGTTATTATTAAATTTTGAAAGACTTATATAAGTTTTAGGAAAAAGGAACAAGATTTCATGTTGGTTAATTTATTGATGCTAAGGGTCATGATGAAGGAAGCTTCATAAGAGATAACTAAATTGATTCTACTCGCAACGATATTGATTTAAGGTCTTCTAATTTATTGAAGATTTGAGTTAATTATTTTACAAAGAAAGGTTGATTTAGAATCATCCTATTGATTGTTAGGTAAATCTAAAGTTAACTTACTCCAAATTAATTTTAGATGTATTGGATTCTAGATGAATAGTGAAAGCTTATGCAGTGGTTCAAAGTATAGAAAGTGAATCAATATTTAATTTTGATGTGGTATGCTTGAGGAATAGTTAAGGACAAAACAACTTAGAGTTTTACTCTAGTTCTATCAAATAATAAATAAATAAAGATCAGATTTTATTTTTTTAGATTCTAATGTAAATGATATTTTGTCAGAATTCATCTGGTAGCCTTGGAGGACTAGATGGATTAGATCAGAGTGTGTAATAGAAGTGTGGTGGTTGAATTATATTAAAACTAGTTAAGAATATTAATGATATAAATGGAGCTTGACTTTCACAAAAGAGACTGTCATTGACAAATAAAGGATAAGGTTGTTGATCCTTAGGCTCATTTAGATATTGCAATACTATCTTCGGCGATTGGTTCTTTATTATTAGTAATGGTCAGAAGATTGTTGAGTATCTTAAGTCTAAAGTTGTGGATTGATATTTCTTGGATGAGCTCGAATGTAGAATGTTTGGGTATAGATATTCTTTTTCTATCTTTGACATTATTACTTCATTTGTTTGAATGAATTCGAAGATTTTCTATGATAAAATTTAATTGTTACAATATATAAAAGTTAAAGGATAAAAACAATTGTAAATTATGGTGAGCATCTAATACTACAAACTTTTTTATTTTTTTAAGAATGGATAGGATCGAATATGATTTTCATATGAAATCAATCAAGAGCAAATAATTTTGTAGGAAAAGGATTATAATATTTTAAATCAAAGTTAAGAGATCAAAAAATTTATTATCTTGCGAATAGAAATAATCTAGTTTTGAAATATCATATAATTATTTATGTTAAGGATTTATGAAACAAGCACTTTGAGACATAGATAATTTGAAAGCTTAAAGATAGTATAGAGATTATGTACTTTCAATATTCGAAACCTTAGGTATATCAAGTTTCGAGGATGAATTTTTTTTAAGGAGGATAAAATGTGATAATCTAATTTTTTATCACACGAATCTCAAAGCAGTCTAAAAAAAAGAAGGAAAAGAGTCTTCTTCTATCCAAAATCATCGGAGGAGAAGTCGAATCTAGGGAGGATTCGGCCTCCCTCCAACCTATAAACCCCTCTTCCCTCCTCCATGGCCGGCTATGATGAGCATCGATTTTTCTTCTTCTTCTCCTCGGATTCTTCCATGAAAGCCGCGGATGCCCTCACCGTGCCGATCCAAAATCTCTGTCAGAGAAGTCATCAGAGCCTGAGATAAGCCTCGGCCCTCCTTTCTCTCTTCCTTCCCCTCCTTCCCATTCCATCGCACATGGCCGCTAGCCGTCGGGTTCATCAAAAATCCCACCAAGAATGGATGCTCTATTTTTTCTGTTTGATCGGACCCTATTTCTCTCTTTTTCGGCCATCGGCACCGCCGTTTGTAATGTCTCAACCATGGGTCATGACCCCCACCTCCCTAGTTTGCTTCTCCGGAGGTTTGACCATCGATGATCGATCGGTGATCGGAAAATCAAAGAAAGGGGCGGTCCCTTATTTTTTTGAGTTTTTTTATTTTTTGTGTTGGTCGGTCACTTGTCATCAGCCATCCCTTGCTACACCACCGTCGGCCGCCTATCTCACCATCGGACTCCTAGCCACAAGTCATCAGCCTTTGTTCCCTTGATCGGCTAAGAAAAGAAGAAAAAGAAAGAAAAGAAAAGAAAAGAAAAGAAGAAAAATATTTTTTCTCTCTCTTATCTCTCTCCTCTAAATTTTTCTCTCTACCCTCTCTCTTCTTTCTCTATCTGACCCATGGATCGTATTATGAATATGATATGATCTTTTCAGAGAGATCCGGACTCGCTTTGATATCCATACAGTTTGTCGATCCCAATCCGGTCCTTACCATATATTTATAGCATCTGATCACAGTTAATCCATATTAAGTCACCTTGATATGACCTCTGATGATCTTGATCATGATTGTCTCTTCTAAAAGATATGAAGATTATCTCTTCATTTTCTCTCTCTATTTTCTCTCTCATGAACGATTTTCTCTCTCTAAGAAGATCTATGAATCCTGTACTAAGTCATGCCTTCATCTTCTAGGAACTTATGTTGACTCTAACAAGATGATCTGAAGCCACTTTGATATCCATGCTGTATGTTAACCTCATTTGGTCATATCAAGTTTCTTTAAACCTATTATTAATAAATCCTATTGATTGATTTTGATCTTAATTTGATCTGTGCTTCACGATTTCTTGATCAAGTCGCTTAAATCTGACCCTCAGCTCGGAGATCCTGATTTGCCCTGATGTCTGGATGGTCCAACACGTCCGGTCAATAGTCCTCTTTTCTTATGATTTAATCTTATTATATTCATTAAATAGAAATTGATGATGATTTGATATTTTAAATACGATTAGCTGATTCTTATAACGAAGTCTGAAGATCTAAGATGAACGAGGTAAGTAGATCTTACGCTCCTTATTTATTTTAAATAATCATATTTTTCATGCAAAGAATTGTTATTGATGAAATCATATTTTTCATAAAATAAGGATCAGCATATATGATACAAAAAGTATGTTTATTGTAAGCATTGATTCCATGAATATATTTATTAAAATGACATGGTTATGAAGTATGAATTTTATAGTTGTTCCACCTATATATATATATATATTTAAAAAAAGATATAAAATTTTAAAGACTTTCAGATAGCTATAAACGAATCTCTATGGGAAGGTCGACACTCAGAGCTAGCATTCACATGAAACATAGTCCCACCAACAGATATAAAGTTGGCACATGAAACAAAAATTCTGTTGATTAAGAAACATGACTCTGTCATGAATATAATATGACCTTAGCACGCATATCTATGAGTAATATTTTCAAACATGACACGAATACATGACAAAAATGATTTATGATTTATGTTTATGAAATATTCATGATTTATACAAGCATAATTTGGTTTATAACTTGTTTTATTATATGCTCTATGAAATATTTATTTTGTAATATCTATTATTTTTAAATATTATATTATCATCGAAAAATTTATGCTTGATCTGATAAGGAAGTACAGATTCTACTTACTGGGCTAGTATAGCTCATATTCTTTTATTTTTTTTTACAGAAAAAAAAGTTAGGACCGATGAAGGATTTAAGCTTGCGGATCTGCATAGTAAGCTTAAAAATTTGGTAGCAGAAGTTTAGTTTATTTTATGATCATGAATCTGCAGTCATCTATTTATAAATGTTGAAATTTAAATTGGTATTTGCTTTTGAATTTAGATGCTCCGGACCAATTTGGCTTAATTATTTGATGAATAGTAGAATTGAATCTTTTATTATATTTTATTTATGAAAGATTTTAGTTGATTATGATTGATTGGCTTCGTGTTATCGTGGGCTGTACCTCTCGGTAGCATGATTGTATTATGTCCCTAATTTGCAGTGTGACAGGGAGTGATGTGGGTGTGGTGGTGGCGCAGAGAGGTGGCAGGCTGAGGGGTGTGGGCAACCACAGGCACTGGGGGGGTGGGCTCACATGGAGCCATGGGGATGGTGGAGACGGACTTGGAGAAGCCACAAAGGGGTGGTGAGGGACAAGGGTGGAGGAGCCGCGAGCAGGCAAGGGAGATGGAGGAGCCACAGGCCGAGGGTGCATGCGGATGGGGGTGGGGAAAGGTTGGGCAATAGATTTGTGTGATGTTTTTGAAAAATAATTTTATCCAAAATATTTATTGCAACATTGCCAAAGAAGTGGTAATCTGGATAGCCATCCCTTCCAAGACAATCTAGATTGTCTCTCATGAGATAATCTAGATTGCCAAGGTAATCTGGATTACCACCCAAAAATATATCAAATACAATAATCCAGATTACCATATTAAATTGCCAGCAATCTGGATAGATTGTTAGCAACAAATGCAACTTAAGTTTTATCTACTTTTCATTCCAAACATGGTAATCTAATATGAAATTTATTTTTAATTTCAGATTACATCCTATCAAAGGGGTCTTAAGTTGTGTTTGGTAGCTGGCAATCTATCCAGATTGCTGGCAATAAAGTGGGCCCACTCTATTCAGATTGCTGGCAATTTTAAGTGGACCCACTGGATTGCTGCGTTTGCTATGCTTTCAGGTGGTAATCTAGATTGTTTTGAAGAGGGATGGCTATCCAAATTACTACTTCTTTGGCAATGTTGTAAGAAAAATTTAGATAAATTATCTCTCAAAAAATCATCAAATCCATCGCCTAACCTCCCCTCCTCTCCCCACCCCCTCTGTGCGCACCCCTACCGCAGGTCCTCCATCTCCCTCTGTCTGTCTGTGGCTCCTCCACCCTCATCCCCACCTCCCTGCCATTGCTCCTCCACGCTCGTCCCCACCACCCTCATTTCTTTGCATATGCCTGTCGCATCCCCACCACGTCCACACCACTCCCACCACTGCAGCATTACCTGCATATACCAAACATAGTAATAACATTACTGACAATTTAATGGTAGCAATCTATTTTAAAGATAATTCATATTACCTTCCAAGATTACTTGGCGATGCACCATACACAACCTTAAGAGTTTGCATCATATTAGTGGGAGTTAGATACGTGCAATTTATATCAGAAAATGCTATCCGTAAGAAACAGAAAAAATGAATGTAATTGATAATGAGAAAGCAGATCCAGATGTTTCGTTAGTAGTGGAGATGAAGATGAAGAAAGAAAGAAGAAAAGGAGGAAAAAGAATAAAGAAAGCTTAAAAGGAAAACCCTTGAAGGAAAATGATGATGCACTGATCTTGAGTCTAGGTATGATGATTTTACTATTTAGCTTTTAGATATAGCTAAATATGGACTGGTTGTAAAATAGCATATTTATCCATTTTTTTAGAATATCATATTTATCTAAATTTTAAAATATATATATGTTTAATAATAATGATTTGCAAAAATGGTTATAGAAATTTAAGAGATTGTTTATTGGCTGAACTATATTCTATGTAGAGATGTAACTTTCCCAATAACTAAGGTGTTGTCTTTATATGAGATGGCAGAGTATGCAAAACTCCTCAATAATCCCCAGCAAGCAAAAGTTGTAGGAGCCTTCATGGGATAATAGTCATCCACATCATCCAAGATGTTTGGTTAACCTCCTATTCTAAAGGAGTTCGGTCAGCTATCGAAAAGCACGTTGCTTGGAGTGGTTGGCCGTTTTCCCTGGAGACATTGTGGACAACTTGGAAACATAAAGAGGATCCACATCTCTTTTCGTAGAGCATGGGATCAAATCATTTCTAGGCTGTTCTTGAAGAAGAAATCCCCAATCAACTATATACCTTCCAACTTAGCCTAGGCAAATTTCCAACTGCATTCTAATCTGTGTTTTGAGAAGAGGAAAATAGGACGTCAAACCTTTGTATACTTTTAGAAGGACCTAGGTGCGTATCGGGTACGTTCTAATCTTTATATAACCTTTCCAATCCCTCCTCCATCCATCACCATACCAGGTGTGTACGCTTTTAGAGGGATTGAAAATTTTGAAAAAAAAAAATTATAGCCGATGGACCATGTGTTAAAATGTTGGTCAATAGGGTGTTTTGTTAAAGTCCGATCCACATCGGGACCGGTCATTAGCTTGCCCTAATTTATATGTGGATTGGATTACTAAAAGGAGTAGAGGGATAAGACAAACAAAACATAGGCAATTTTCTGCAATTTTATGTAGACTTACTTGATAGTCCATCTAGAATCCAATAGAACAAGCTCAGAACAACTTCCAATCATCAACATCAAGTCGTATCAGCAAAAAATCTTCATTTGTTGAGAAAATCAGCCATGTATCCAAATAAGAATATGGATGGTTCTCTGATGCCACACTATTTGTATTAGCTTGAAGTGCTGCAAAACGAGATCGAGGCACAGAGTGAGGTGCCAAGGATGCAAGGTTGCTTCATAATTTGAGGCATGATTCCATCAGCTCCATAGAACATAAATGTTTCCAGCTGAAGAAAGTTTACAGATTATTTGCAAAACACAATAAACTGAACTTGATTTCTTTAAGAAAATTCAGGAGTTTAACTCCTCCTAGATTTCCCATTAGATAGCAGCGATCAATTGATCAACAGTCTAACTAGTAACTAAAATCTTCTCTCCCACTTGCCAACATACATCTTCGTTCAGCCGCAGTCACCACAAAACTAGCAGCTTGATTCCTTCTTTGAATGTGTGAATTGCCTTGAAAGCCCCAAAAAACCTTCTTCATCTACAAAATGTTCCCTTAAAAACAAAAACAAAAAAGGAATTAAAAAGCTAACTTGTTTAATCTTTCCCATGAATCCCTGCCAAATTTGAGATGTTTTCTGTTTAAAGATTGCTTTGCTCGAATCCTATAAGGCGGCTAGCAATTCAGCAAAGGGCACTGAGCACATGGACAGTACTCTCTTCCCCATAGCTTGCACAGGGCGCGACACAGAACTGTTTATCCGACGTATATGTTAGACAAACAGTAGGTGCTAAGATACACTCAAGATAACACACTTCGGATAAAACTGATCCTTTGGATGGAAATATCTTATCCATCAGAACAAGTTACTTTGGCGAAAAGAAATGAGATGAGCAGCCACAAATTGAGAAGAGAGGAGTCGTGCGGAACCTCAAAAATTTTGAAAAATCAAAAATTACATATTTCTCTTGAGACGCATCCTCTCTTTTTTTTTTTTGGCTATCATGTAATATTAAGTTCTCTGAGATGGAAATAACTCCTTTCCACTGCTTACCTCCTCTCACTCCAGTCCTATAAAGAATATTTCATGGACAAGTTCTATAGGCATCCCAACATCCCCTTAGTTTGCTAGTATTTTTTTGTGAATTTCGAAAGTAATATTTTTTTTTAGAGAAGAACAAATTGATATTTTAAAAATTTCTTCTTTCTTTAAAATGGGAAATTGAGATCCGCCGTCTAATTTGACTACTGTCATTTTTACATTAATTTCGTCATCCTTGGTAATCAAAACAGCAACAGCAATCCATAATTGGACGATGCCAAGAGAGACGTGAATCACATCCCATGCCCTCCTACAGTGCAGCGTTCCTCACCTAAAGATACGAGCGTACGTAGTTGGCCAATACCCCAAAAAAATGTTGGGTGGATGTCTGGCCTGGACACCACCTTCCAAGACCTTTT
>KE504713.1:821664-841037 GCA_000441515.1 Elaeis oleifera | reverse complement strand
TCGGATTCTTCTAGGACTCAGAAATCCATATAATTTTCAGCATGAGAAATTAGATTATATCTGATTTTATTATGAAAATTAGAGAAGAAAAGTTTTTCTCAAAGGTGTGAAAGGAAGAGAGAAAGGTTCTCTCTTATGCGTAAGAGAATTGAGAAGAAAAGATTCTTCTCTTGATCTCTATTGTAGAGATCTAATGCGTGGATCCAGGAAGAAAAGGAGAAGATCTCCTTATTCTTCATTTTCTTCGTGATTCCTCTTAGATCAACCAAATCATGATGTCTTCGCAAGCTAGCACTCTCGAGGAGATCGATCAGCATAAGGACTTCGTATGGATATCTGTAGAGGTCGGACGCGTGTGCGGCTGTCAAGCATCATGAAGAATCAAGTACCATAAATTTTGGATGCGGTGATCTACTATCCACACTCAGGTATGAGGTTTTGATCTCAATGAATATTTAGATGTGATCTAAATATTAATTAGATATGATTTAATTACACATAGATATGATCTATACTTGCTGAATTTTAGATTTTAGTTTTGGATACATGCATATTAGTTCATGTCATAGATCCTGCATGGTGATTTTAGATTTGATCTATGCATGCATTGTAGATTAAATTATTTAATCTATGTATGTTCCGTTGTAAATTTTTTAAAATGCATGCACAAAACCCACCACGCTTTTCTTCATCAAGCTAGATTACTTGTATAACCATCAAAAATTTAAGATTTTTACATCATTCACATACATCCTTCAACTACTTCCTCATTAAGGTGTAAGATACTTTCGATTTCAGAAATTTTTTAGATGATACCTCAATCAGTTCTTATAGAGGATGCTTGCATATGTTCTTCATATCTACTCGAGCCTTGGGGTTGTTCTTCGTCTTGTCCTTGACATTCATAACAGTATAGAAAATATTATCGAATATATTCTTCTCAATATGCATAACGTCCAGATTATGATAGATCAAATTGGTGGACCAATACGGTAATTTTCAAAAGATGCTGTGCTTCACCCAGTTATGAGTTCTATCAAACCTCTAAGATTTCTGCTTCTCAAATAGTATGTCAAACTGGACTTCATCTATTTGGGATATCCTCTGAAATACTTTCATATCAATGAGATGTGGGGTGCATGATTCTTCTCTATCTTATTCCTCCTAAAACTGTCTCGCTCTTTCGAAAAGGATGATGCTTGGGAAAAAATTGACGATAACAATCGAACCAGTAGGGCTTACGATCATGCTCAAGTTGAAATGATTTTGTATTCTCCATACAATAAAGACATGCTAGCTTCTCATAAGTGCTCCATCCTAATAGCATCTCATAAATAAGAAAATTGCTAATGGTTCATATCAATGCAGCCTTCATTACAAAATTTTACTTCTTCGATACATCAAATGTACATATACCATCGGATCATAAGAATTTTAGCTCATCAATAAGAGGCTTTAGATATACATCAATGCTTCTACCAGGATGTCGTGGTCCAAAAATGACTAATGTAAGAAAGATGTTACGTTCTTTCATACACATCTCAGGAGATAGATTGTATGGAGTAATAAAAATTAGCCAACATAAATAAGGGGTTGCTGTATGACTGAATGGTGTAAACCCATCTATAAACAGTCCCAGTCGGACATTGCATGATTCTTGAGCAAATAAAGGATGACAAGCATCAAATTTTTCTATGTCTCACTATTCGATGGATGACTCATCATATCGGTGTGCTTGCAAATTCCTTCTTCATGTCATCTCATCCATCTAGCAGTATTTTAGATAAGTAGAGCCTCCGAAGCCTAGAAGTAAGTAGAAGGTATCGAAGAACCTTATATAGTATATCCTTCTGATTTTTATCTTCGTCTTTCGGCTTAAATCGACTTTCACTGCATACGTCATATGAGCTCTTCAATTGATCCTCTTTGTACAAAAGTATACAATCATTACGGTATGCAGCTATCTTCTCGTATCCCATGTCTAATCTTTTCATCATTTTCTTTGAAGCATAGAAGCTCTCAAGCTTCTTATCCTTCGGTAGCATCTTGTTTATTATTGCTACCATCCTATCATAACAATTGATCATTATATTAAGCTCGGCCTTCAAGTTCAACAACTCTGACACAGCTGATAATACAGTGTGTGTTTCACATCCCGACTATAGTAGTTCATCAATATCTTTCAGTATATGATAGAAATCATCGTTGCTAACTTCTAATCATCCTTTATATTCCAGTCAAATTCAGGACCAACCGCATCCATAATCATGTCTACCATTCTATCTATATCTCAATCCTACTGACTTCTAGTCCTTGTAATTATCTCTCACGTCTCCCCATGCAGATATCAATTTTTATAGTTTGGCATAAATCTACTCATATATAAATGGATAATTATTATATCCCTATCAAGTATTTTTCTATTGAGATATCTCTTACAAGGACAATGAGCCCGTTCTTGAACTAAGAGTACCTCATTCCCAAAAGCATAATCATAGAAATACTTGACACCCTCCTTATATTCAGCAGAAATCACCCCGTTGATTACTCGATGATTCATCCAACTACGGTCCATGGCACATTATTTAAGGATTCTATATATACAAATACAAGATAAAATATTTATCAATTATTTATCATTTAAAATGGTTTACATAATAAATGCATCCTATCATCAACTAATAGTTATAGAAGATCCTATCCCATTCAAAAATTGTATTAATTCTATAGATCAATTACAGTAATCAAATGATATGCAATAGGGGCCGAAAGAAGTTTCGGTAGTATTTTTTTTAGTTCTCTCCATACGGCTGAAGATGTATGAGAAAATAAAAAAAATACTATCTAAAATTTTTTCGAACACTTAACGTACTGTTTGATTACTGTAATTATCTATAGAATTAATTATCATTTTCAAACTGTTCAAATTGGACAGTCGATTGACCAATGTACATAATTCTCCTATCCGTATAAAAATATATAAATGTATGGATGCCATAAAATATATACATTAATCAGAAGATGGGTCTATAGTTCTATGCAATACAAAATTAATGGATTTCTAAGTAAAGAGCATCATTGCAAATAGGACGGTCGGGATGCGCATCCCGTACAAGTGAATTTGGAGCATGCCAGATGATTAGGCCGTGCTAGCATACCAGCATGGCATCCAGACAAATTCCATCCGGGAGATTCCAAAGTATCAAGCGGCTTGCACATAGGGCTAAAAACAGATTAAGCTAGGCCAGGCCACACCCTCCTTGAGTTTAGTTCAAAATTTTTTCGAACTTCGGATCAGATCTAGAATCTAGAATCTAATTATCAAGCTACTTCGATCGTCACTAGAGTAAATAAGCGGACCAGAGCCGATCCGACGGTGGTCCGACCTTGAATCCCAACCGTCGAAGGCAGTAGGGCTACTCTCATCAGAGAGCTTCCCAAAGTGGTTCCACATATCTCGAGAATAATAGTATTTGAATTAATAATATTATTAATTTAAATTAATATTATTATTAATTTAATTTAATATTAAATCTCATTTAATAAATCTAATAAATATTAATTAAAATATTAAAATTTGAATAACGGTATTTGGCCACTGCTATGGAGCCATCACCGCCACCGTCGTTAATACTCACTAGATCAATTAGGAGGTGGTGCTGCAGCACGGAGGGCGACACAACTGGAAAAGAAAGGGGAGGGAGAGGCGGGGGAAGAAGGGGGAGAAAGAATGGGGGAGGCTGGCCGAGGGCTCGGGGAGGCGGTCGGAGGCTTAGGAAGTCGGATCCGGTGGCATGATAGGGGAAATGAGAACCAAAGGTGGGGTAAAGAGGGAGGCGACGGGGGGAGAAGGGGAGCCGACAAAGGGTCCGATCCGGCAAGGAGAAGGGTGAAGAAGGAAAAGGAGGTCGGGTGGCGGGACACCAGCTCTGGGAGCTCAGGGATGCGGACTCCAGGAAGAAAAAGAGAGGTCGGGCGGTGCAAGGCTGGAGGGAGGAGGCCGGGGGCTCCGATGGTACGACGTGAGTTGAAGATCTGAAAAAGAGGGAGAAGGAGGGTTTGGTCGGGCGCCGGTGGGGGGGGGGGGGCCGCGGGGATGAGGCTTTTAGTGTGGAGAACCAAAAACGAAAGTCGGGGGGGGGGGGAGAATCTATTAGCGACGGTCGCTAATAGTGCTGTCGCTAATAAGCTTTTTTTTTTAGAGGGGAAGGGAAGTGTTTTGGTCACCATTATGGTCGGTAAAAATGATTATTAGCGACGACAAGTCTGCCGTCGCTAAAAATCCTTTTACTTGTAGTGCTTGGATGAGTCTCCAGCCAGCAAGAGATGTGTGGCCAGAAGGAACATTCTATGCAGCCAAATCCTTGATTAACGATCCAAGAACAGCCAATTTGCTTTATAATCACCTGTTTGTTTTTTGGTAAATCTTTATAATCTTTTATTGAAAGATATCTGGTCCATGGCTTGAATCAGATTTGCTGCCTTGTATACCAATAATGTTCAAAAGTGCTCAATTACTGTCAAAATTGGGAGTCTATTGCAAGTATGCCTAAATGTGAAATACAGATAGACATGAGATAAATAAACTGGTGAGCAGCTCCGGCAAATTCATATGGATATTCATTTATGAATATTCCTTTTTTCACATAAATCTTCTAGAAATTTTGTAGAAATATTTATTTTATCTTTATATTTGCAAAAAGATGGGTATCAGGCATATACTCTTTTATGTTATGAATTTATCTGATCCAATTGTTACCATGTTTATAGTTGATAAAATTATATGATGATCTCAGGGAATTTCATTATACATGAGTATTGTATGCTTGCCATGGTGATGGAATAGATCAAGGCATGAGCAAAGGCAATTCACAACCACCTCTATCTATGTGATATACAGAGGATATTGATATAGTATGGAGGATATTGATATAGTATATCTCCTCGGTGTATAGATATGTCTACCAAAAGATAATCAATGCCACATATTAGATTGTCTCCTTCGTCGCTTCATACTTGGATGGTGTATTATGGATTGAGGCATCAGCGACTCTCATTATTTTAAAAATATTTTATTTTTAATTTATTAAATATACTTATATTAGACTAATATGATTAATTTATATCTATTCAAAAATATTATGTAACTAACTAAAATTATGATAGTTATCGCGTTGAATTTCCTTCCATCCTTATCTTGTCCTCTAGCGTTGCTTTCAGTTCATTGACAATGCGGCGTTGCTTGTGCAAATTTTTACTTACAAATTATTACATCTTTAATAACGTAAGTCAAAATGACTGCATCAATGATGAAATAATAAATAATAATATTTATATTTATTTATATTTGTTAATAATATTGTTTTATTTTATTTTTTTTGACAACATACGCGCGTATCGTAAAAACAATAAAATTGTGAGGTTTACCATGTTATTAGATCCCTAACTTGCTGCTGTAAGAACATCTCCGCGTGCTAGTCACATCATGCCGGCATCCATCGTTAATATAAGCGCATTTACCAGAGAATAGCATTATATGAATTCACACAAATTTAAATAATTTAGACATAAATAAAAAAATATATAATTTAAAACAAATATAAAGATAAAACAAGTTTTTCCATGTAGATCTAGACACACGTGCCAGACTCCTTAATTTTTTATTAATCGCACAAATCACTTCTAACAGTATGAAATATAATTTAAAATAGTTAAAGGTAGCCCGTTTTCGGAAGCCGTGGGCCAGCAGAGACTGCAGCCAACCCATCAAAGAACACGTGATCTTATCAAAAAAGGACACGTGGGCCCCAATTCATTGTCAAAATATGGTATACAACCGATACGGCTAGTGTTCGATTCACCGTCACAGAGGCGTGGGACAAACGCGCCTTCAAAAGAAGGGGTTCGGGTTGTATCATTCGCGCAAAAGAATGATCCATGTTATTTCGCTACGTCGACCGTTCAATCTCTCCCCGCACAGCTCTCAAAGCCCGTCGGACTCCTGCATGCACCGCCTGCACAGCTCCTGACGTGACCGTTGCACACAATCGAATGGTGGATTCGCGGAGAATCTTCTTACTCGCGAAAGATACAACGACTGTCCCTGGGGAGGTGGGCCCCGTAACTCACAGGCTTTGAAGTACTCTTGACAAAAATAGAAACCCATCGAACCTATCTTCCAGGAGACGAGTATCACACTCCGTCCCAATGTGCGGTAATTCTTGGTAAGTAACCAGTAAACGGAACGGCGAGGCCCGTCAATTCGAAGCAGAAAGATTGGAGGACGGCGGCAATAAAAGCACAGTAATTGGGGGGCCCCCCCGGACACAAAAAAACAAACAAAAAAAAAATACCGCCTGGGGGTCCCATCGCGCCCGGCCCTCCTTTCACCAGACGCAACATCGCCATTAATTGGGAGAGAGCTCCGGAGATGAGTGCGGAGCGCGCGGTGAAAGCTCCCTCCTTTACTTAAAAAGATCCATCCTTTCCAATCGACTCCCGCTGAAAAAATCGGAGAGAAATCGAGGAAAAAAGAAGAGGATTTTGGGGCGAGAAGGAGGCATGCGGGCGGAGATGGAGGAAGGGGAGATCGAGGAGGGCAGCAGCGCGCGGCTGTCGCGGTCGGAGACGAGGTGGGTGGACGGGAGCGAGGTGGACTCGGAGTCGCCACCGTGGTCGCTCCAGGAGGACGAGAGCTGGGGCGGCATGGCGGCGGTCCAGGCCCCCGGGGAGGGATCGCTGCGGCGGCGGCGGCTTGCCAAGAAGCCCCGGAGGGTCGATTCCCTGGACGTGGAGGCTATGGGCATCACCGATTCCCACAAGCATCGCCAAAAGGTAGTTCCTTTTCAGGGTTTTGGATGTTCTCTAGGTTCTGGGCTTTGACTTTTGAGTGCGTCTCGGAGTTTGAGTCCGACCTCGGAAATTCTGTTTTTTGGATGTTTGTAGTGATATTTTCTCCATTTTTTCAACGGGGTGCGAATTGGGATACTCTGGCGACTGTTTTACTGGGAGTGAGCGATAGTAAGATCGTCTTTGGAAACGAGAGGATTCTTGATTCAGCTGTTTTTTAGGTGTTTCACTAAAGAGAAACAAATATATATCTATCTTTTCCAAAAAAATCGCGTTTTTTCTTCAAAAAAGTGTTTGTTCATGATGCTTCAAAATGATGTTGGGGCAAAAGATGCTCAAAATAACTGAAGGTGGACAACAATTTGAAATATCTTGTATGAGTTAAATTAGCAAATTGATCATCATTGTGAGCATAGCCCTCCAACCTGATCCAGACCATCTGGGGTTGGCCTTATATATTTTCTTTGTTGATCTTCTCTATTATATCATACATCTGTAAGATTTTAGATATCCTTTCTCACAAAGTTATCTTTGTACTCCCTCCTCCATCCTTGACCCATCGACACAAATGCAAGCCGCTCAGTTTTGCAAGGCCTTCTTGGGTCCTTGCTGCACATGCCTTATACCATCTCAGCAGCTCTTTCATTTTGTTTGCAATTAGAACAATTCATGGTTTCCTTGCTGGACTTCATTGACCTACCTTCATCAGTGTTAGGCTGTTAGCACATTTGGACTTGAACATTCTCTCAAACTTAGCCATGCTCATTTGGTATGCTCAGACCTTCTTTACTACCTGACGTTCAGCGGCTGATAAATGCTGTAGGTTGCCCTGCTCTTTAAATGAACTTCTTCTTATGCCTTGAAGTCATAGTTTGATCACATTATCTCGCATAAACACCTCTCCACCTTAACTTTCCTGCTGTAATCATATTTCATATGTCTTTTTCATGTATAGGGCATCAAGCTTGATTAGCCTAATTTTTGTTGTTATTTTCATTCCAATCACGTTGTACATGTGCTTAGTTATAATTCTATTGCATTGTAGAATACTAGAGCTTTTCCAACTCAAGATTTAATTTTGTTCTTATGTCGTCAATGAATGAAAATGGTATAGCCCATGATACCTTCTTGATAGCTAAAGTAGTTTTTGTATTTTGTAACATCCCTTAATCTGCATATTTAACATTGAATGGCAACACGAGGAGCCAATGGCTCTCATATTTTGATGGTTGTGACATTTTATTCTTTTTAGCATTCTTTTTAACTTCAACTCAAGTTACAAAAGAAATCACATTTCTCACTTCTTAGCCATCATTTTGGGAAGGGCGTTGTTCAAGAATCGATCTTACTGGGAAGAAGAAAAGGATTTTCTTTGCCCACCCAACTTGGACCTCTCAAAAGAATAATAGAAATGCAAAATTAGGATTCTAGTTCTCCTTTCTTTCATTAGTTGAATAATAAAACTGATTAGAATCCCTTTACTTAGTACTAGTGAGGTCCGTCTTTACAAAATCCTAGTAGGATTTCTCTTATAGTTTAGAAAGATCACAGCTTTCCCAAAATTGCCATGACCGATAGAAGCAATCATGAAAAGCAGAGGTCCTCTTGGTGATAGATTTTAAATTCTACATCAATTTTGTCTTCAGTTGTTTTGCCTAATTCTTTCTGCATTGTGACTGATGGCCAGTTAAAGTCGTTCCTGAAGAGGAATTTTATTTTGATTAGCCCACTTGAAAGCCCAAACATTATTATATACTCCTGAGTGCTGTATATCAAACTGTTTAGGGGTGACATAGCATCGAAGTTATTCAATTTAAAAAAGAAATAAAGAAAAGAAGAGCACCTCACTTGCAACATCTTATCGGGAGGTTATAGCCTCAGGACATTTTGATGCACTATTCGCTCTTTTATTGGCAGATCTTGCTACTAGATCCTATCCAAACCTATCCAAGATGGCTAGAGTGGTCCGTAGTTTGCCTAGTGATCCTGCTAGAGCAAGGATTCAAGTGCTAGCCTAAGCCAACCATCTTTACCTTGCTTGGTTGGTGCACCCACTAGGCATTGTTGTGTGTTGCAGCACTCTATGTATCAAAAGGTATGAATTGCCATGCCAACTCATATTGATCCATGTTGGTTCGGCATAGGCTGGTACAGCTAAGTACACTTTGTAATAAGCCCTTCTTTTTGTGTTATGTTGATTCTGATGCCCAAACTAATGGGCCATATCATTGGGTATGAATCTAGTCCAAGTTGGGTGAGAAGAGATCAGATTGAGTCTACCTAACTTACTGCAACCTGCTTTGAGTTATACTAGATATCTACTCATGGGGACAGACTTGTCTGTTGGACTATCATTTGTTGGACTATGTGGCTCTCATGCATTATTGGATATCTTTGGGGACCATTATTATTTATCATTTCTATCTTTCATGTAGCTGTTTAAGACCTTCAGCTATGCCGATCAGGCTGATTGTGCTACTACCACTACTAGGATATATACGCATATTCTGTACTCGCTGCATGAGTGGGCCATTAGTCATTGTAAGGGTACATGTAAGACCTTCATCCGTGGCAGTGGATTCTACTCCATTGCATGTAACCTTCCAACATTTGCTTATCAATATTTAGTTTTGGCATTCTATGTAGAGGGTAGAAGAATGGGGATGCATGATCCTTTCTTATTTGTTATGGGACAACATAGAAAAGAAATGTACTTCCAATCTCTCATACACTCCTAGTGGATCTTAATGTCTGTATTGTTTCATTTTCTTTATGATGACATGGGTGTAAGTTGCTAATGTGTTTGCTTTTTATATGAAGTAGGTTCTAGATATGTCTGGTTTCACAAGTCTTATATGTAATTGTTTCTCTACACGTTAGTGATAGCTCCTGGTGATCACTAAGAAAGCATATGTTATGGCTTAACTGTCACATCATCATGAAGGTTTAATGCATGTGAAGATTAACTCCTTCCTTTTTTCTAACATTAACTCAATTCAGGACCTCCCACTATGGAGCACAGTTGCTATGGCATATCAAACTCTTGGTGTTGTTTATGGTGACATGGGCACAAGCCCCTTATATGTCTTCAGTGATGTATTCAGCAAAGTTCCAATAAAATCAGAGATTGATGTCTTGGGAGCTTTGTCCTTGGTTATGTACACAATTGCACTCATTCCTTTGGTGAAGTATGTGTGTGTAGTGTTGAAAGCTAATGATAACGGTGAAGGTATGGAATGAAGAATCTAGAAGATAAAACATTTTTTCACTAATATTTGTGCTGGTCTTTAAACCATGCTTTAGTTTGTCCTTTCTTATATAATCAAAAAACTTTTCTATCTCTCTCTCTCTTTCTCTCTCTCTCTCTTTCGGTAATCATATATCTCCTTTCATGCTTCTGTATTTTCTATCAACATTTTGATTACTAAATATGGTGCCATGACTGAATGTTCAGTGACTGTTATTGCAGGAGGCACTTTTGCATTGTATTCATTGATTTGCAGGTATGCTAAGGTTAGTCTACTTCCAAATCAGCAGCGGGCTGATGAAGATATCTCCAGCTTCCGTCTCAAGTTGCCAACTCCTGAGTTAGAAAGGGCACTAAACATAAAAGAATGCTTGGAAAGAAGTTCTTTTGCAAAAAATATTCTCTTGTTACTCGTCCTAACAGGTACCTCCATGATAATGGGGGATGGTATTCTTACTCCATCATTGTCAGGTATAATATCATCCCTTTACTTAATCTCATATTTACTCGCCCTGCTGATTCTTAGTTATCAGGACTAAGGTTGTATGTTATGGTCATATTTTCTAGTGCTGCATCATGTGTTATTTCTCATCTTATTCCTTTTGTATGCAGTAATGTCTGCCCTGAGTGGTCTTCAGGGTGAAATTCCAGGATTTAACACAGGTTTTTAACTCATTCCCCTGTTGATGCCCTGTAGCAGGACTTGCATTCATTTCGTTGTGCCCAAATGCACTTCTAGTTTAGAAGTAATTGGAGTTTCTTTCCTTTACTTTCCTTCACCATTATATAATTTCTTATATTCATCTTGCAGATGCTGTGGTCATTGTTTCCATCATAATTCTTGTATTATTGTTCAGCATACAGAGGTTTGGAACTGGCAAAGTTGGTGTCTTGTTTGCACCTATTCTAGCACTTTGGTTCTTCAGTTTGGGGTCCATTGGAATATATAACTTGCTGAAGTATGATATCACTGTTCTAAGAGCATTGAACCCAGCATACATATATTTCTTTTCCAGAGGAACAGTGTAGAAGCATGGTCAGCTCTTGGTGGTTGTGTTTTGTGCATTACAGGTTTTTCCTTTATCTCCATGCCTAGATGTTGTTAATTTCCCGCTTTAGGGTTCTTATTTCCTGAAAACGTGGCCTGGACCCTTGAAAAACTACTTCCAAATTTTTGTTTCCTTCTATCAGTCACGCAAGATTTATTTGGTCAACTTTGATGAGTGATTCAGTATGTTTGGTTTATTTTTATTGTGAGAATAAATTTTTGGATTCATATATGAAAGCTTCTTTTTTGCATAAATGTCAAATAAACAGTTAATCGGAATAGAAGCATGTTTTCTCTATAGTTTGACGCTCAAGGCTAATTGACATGTTCAGATAATTTGTTATCGGAAACATGTTATAGAGGTTCATACAAAACATGCAAGATAAATGAAAAGAGGGAGGTATCTGAATGGAATCATTTGGTCATAAACGAGCCAATGCAGCACCTGTCATCATTTTAGCCTGTTCTTAATGGCTTGTGGATGAGCTGAACAAGAATCTGATCGCTCTTTCTTTTTCTCAAGCTGTGGCATATTAGTAAACCATGTTCGTTTGGAGCATGTTATATCAGATGAATTCTTTTGAAGGTTTCCTCAAAATCTTATAATCAATCATTTGAAATAGTGACTCATGTCCTGGGAACCATCTTATGTGAATGATGATCGACCTTTATGTTTTGTTTGTTTCATAGGAGTTTGTAATGTCGGTGACTCCTTATTTGTCACTTTACATTGGTATAATGCTGGACAGGCGTAAATTCCTCCTTCCTTTTGAAGATATTGGCTTGCACTAACTCTGAAGTACCTTCTGGAGCTGGCTTTGAGTTAGCACCTGACCAGGCAACCAATGATACTTGCTTCTCCGACTAACCTAACAGTGATAGTTTATTAGCTAGAATATCTCCTACCACCTAAGGAATTTTTAATTAAGAGGATATTGAATCAACAATAGCAAAAAGAACCAATTTAACAATAAAAATATACCAATAAGCCAATGGAACATCCGTATCAGAAAAATGAGAGAAAGGAAAAATGTTCACTACGATAAAATCTACAAACTTGTCACCTAGATACTCCTTGAATATGAAAAGAAATAGTTTCAGTACTTCCTGCTAGTCATTTTAAGATAGAAAATGTGGAGAGGCAGGACAATGTTCTAAGAAGGAGCCAAAGGGCCATAAGTCGCATGTTTCACATCCATAACAATCAAACTGAGTGTAAAATTAATTTGTTGTTAGCTAAGGAGTAGTTGAAGTATGAGACATCAAGCATGAGATGGACTTGACCCATGAAGAAAGGAAGAACATTTGTTAATGATGAATGGTGTAAAGTTTAAGTGGAGAGGGAAGAACATAATGCAAAAGCTGCTCAGAGAAGATGAGTTGGTTGAGTATTAATATTGACTTTTGAGAAAGAATTGCTATGCTTGCAAGGAATGCAAAATTAATGAGCTTTAGGAATGCTTAATTTGGTGAAATTTTTTACAATGACATAGAAATCCACATAGGCACAAAGAATCTTGTAGAGTTGATATGACTGTGGTGGGAAAAGTTGCAGAAGGTAAGGTATGAAATTGTGGAAATCTCATGTCATGGATTAGATCTAGATTAGAAAGTCTAGGCCAGCAGCCTATTACAAACCTTATGGCAAGTGGAGGATCCTGGCAGCTGTCGCCATGGTCCCAAATGGTAGGTAATATGTTTTAGTTACAACTTTTATTAAAATACTAACAGCTTAAATTTGCCTTGTTTTGACAGATTTTATTGGCTTGCTATGGATCCGTATGACCAAACTCATTAATATCCAAATATGTGTCACAGGTTTGGTATTCATAATGGTCTAGATGATGATAATGAAATCTCAAAAATGAAAGTTAGAGAAATCCATGTCTAAAAGAATAACGTGGTCTTACAGCCTTAATTCCTTTTAGCTTCCTTGGATATGGTTCATCTTTGACAAGCAGTCCGAGAATTATGTTGGTTGTTATACATCTTTGGTAACCTAATAAATGTGAGTGAAGTTTTACTTCTCCCATTAACAACCACTAGAGATTTCACACAAGAAAGGGATTAGTGGCAATTTTGGGCCTTTGGTAGATTCTGATAATTGGATTGTTGGAATTTGGTGATGCATCATTATTAGTTCAGAGAGGAAGGGTTGAAAAGATGTAATTATGCGTACTCCTTAAGAAGGACGTGACCCAATAAATTTGTTATTCTTTTTGTTGTTGTCAGAGGGGAACATACCCCAATATACTTTCATGGTACCAGTATGTTCATGATCAAAACTGATAATCAAGGCAATAGTAGGCTTGGAGTTGGAGATTGGTGTCCTGTGATGCGCTACCTTAGGGTTGACAATGATGTAGTTGAGTGTGGCACTTCCATGAGCCACCTCTATAGGGCTTCCTTGAGATGTTCTGCAGTATGCTAGTAAGAACCCAAGAAAAAGAAGCATAATTAGAACTAGTTAAGCAAGAAACAGATATTGTTTGATCTAAAGGTACAAAAGTATGGATTGAGTATAGGCAACTGCAACTAGTAAGGCTGAACCTTTATATTAGTATAGTGTGTAATAACACTTTGTTGTATCTCCTAATGCAAATCCTCTCTAATTTGTCTTGTGACCTGTGATGTTAACCACTATAATGGAAGATCCTTTAGTTCTGTTTTGACATGTGCCTTTCACATGATCTGCTATATAAGATAGGAGGACAGAAAATGCTTGACATTTGTTTTTGGACATTCTGTATCTCGACTACTTGAATTACAATGCAAAAGTGAGATATCCATGAGAACACATCAAAGGATGACATTTGAAAGTACTGAACACTCAATAGTTAAAGGGAAAAAATCATGTACGTCATATGAATGTTATGATCAACAAGTTTTGATTTTGTCAGGGGATCCTGTTAATTAACTCTGAAATAGCAAGGAGACACTCTAAGTGTGCATCATACAATATGATTTCAGCATTTATAATATATATATATATATAACATTTCTAATTTATTGGTAGGACTTGTTGCAGTTGCTAATGGTGATGAGAACTGATTTGGTCAATTATGTATATGAAGATGATTATTCATCTAATTTCTCTCTTCATTACTGTAGGTGCTGAAGCAATGTTTGCTGACCTTGGCCATTTCTCTGTAAAATCTATACAGGTCATTCATTTATGACCAGCCTCTCTGCCTTCTCTTATTTTGTCTTGTCGTATTCAGCATTTTGTAGGGCCTATGTCTTTGAATGATATATTTTTGGGTAACTTCCAAGTTTGGCTGTTTTGACAGATAGCCTTCGCGTTTATGGTGTTCCTTGCCTTCTTTTGGCATACATGGGTCAAGCTGCATATCTAATGAAACAGCCTAGTTCAGCAGAAAGAATATTTATGATTCTGTTCCAGGTTAGCTTTCTCTGCCATCGCGAGGGTGCTAGTCTTATGCAGTTCCATGATTCCTTCCTGCAATCATTTGATCTAAATGAACATATTCAATGCAAAAATAATTAGTTATTCTATTGTAAGCTAGATAAATTTGATTTTGAAGTTTGTGAGCAGAGGTTCTTTTCTGGCCAATATTTGTGATAGCAGCACTTGCTGCTATGATCGCCAGTCAGGCCATGATATCAGCAACCTTTTCGTGCATAAAGCAGTCTATGGCTCTTGGCTGCTTCCCCAGGATGAAGGTTATCCATACCTCTAAGAGATTCATGGGTCAGATCTATATCCCTGTCCTCAACTGGTTTCTGATGAGTATGTGTGTAGTTGTTGTTGCCACTTTCAGGAGCACTAATGACATAGCCAATGCATATGGTGAGAATCCCCTTAAATATTTTAACTGCATCTTATCTTAGCTGCTGGTTTTTGGAACTTGCTTGCAGATTCATGAGTTCTTTTGTTGTCCTTTTGTTTCCTTGAATTTTATGTACTTGATAACTTACTCTTTATCATCTTGACTTTATTTTTGACCCTTTCTTTGTTATTCCTGTTGTTCCTTGTCCATGCGTTTGCTCTCTGCTGTATTGCAAATTTCCACCATCCAAATTGTTTACTTTTCACTTTTGTGTAAGTTGCTACTGTTCCGATTAAAAATTGACAATATCAACAACTTATTAAGCTCCTTCATCCTTCAGGCATTGCGGAAGTTGGGTGATGCTGGTGAGCACCACATTGGTGACACTAGTAATGCTTCTCATATGGCAAACCAACCTGTTCCTGGCTTTGTGCTTTCCTGCCATATTTGGTGCAGTAGAGCTCATCTACTTATCTGCAGTGCTGTCTAAGATAATGGAAGGTGGGTGGCTACCACTTGCTTTCGCTGCTTGTTTCCTGTGTGTAATGTACACTTGGAACTATGGAAGTGTGCTGAAGTACCAGAGCGAGATCCGGGAGAAGATTTCCATGGACTTTGTTGCTGAGTTGGGATCCACACTTGGCACTGTCAGAGTCCCAGGGATTGGACTCATGTACAATGAGCTGGTCCAAGGCATCCCTTCGATATTTGGGCAGTTCCTGCTTACTCTACCAGCAATTCACTCCACGATCGTGTTTGTCTGCATCAAGTATGTTCCTGTCCCTGTTGTCCCTCTAGAGGAAAGGTTCCTTTTTCGAAGGGTATGCCAGAAGGACTACCACATTTTCCGCTGCGTTGCCCGATATGGATATAAAGATGTTCGGAAGGAGGACCACCAGACATTTGAGCAGCTCTTGGTAGAGAGCCTTGAGCGGTTCTTGAGAAGGGAAGCTCGAGAACTTGCATTGGAGACGAGTGCAGTTGATATTGAGCATGATGATGAGTCTGTGACGTCCAGGGATTCAGGAGCTGCAAGTGGAGCTGGGGAGCTGCATGTTCCATTATTATCCGATCCGAGGTTAGATAATAACCGTGCTTCTTGTTCTGAAGGTGGTGTTTCGGTACTTCCTTGTAGTGCCATGCCTTCGGATGATGATCCAAGTTTGGAGTACGAGCTCTCTGCTCTACGAGAAGCAATGGAGTCTGGATTTACTTACCTTCTCGCCCAAGGCGATGTGAGGGCGCGGAAAGACTCGTGGTTCATGAAGAAGCTGATTATAAATTACTTCTATGCATTCCTGAGGAGGAATTGCAGGGCCGGTGCTGCAAACTTGACGGTTCCCCATATGAACATCATACGGGTCGGAATCACATACATGGTATGAGCTGAAGCTAGTTCATACTTGGACAGCATTGGCATCTTGGTAATGTTTTTGTACCATATCAATGGTATGTTGGAAATTTATTTCTATTATATACTTCTTTGATGGGAAGTAGCGGTTGTTACAGTAGGCCAATTGTTATGTTGTATTAGTATCACATCTTGTATCCTTTCAATTGTTTGTACAACATACTTTTTAGTGTTCTTTAAAGACAGGCTGAGGACTGGTAAATAGTATTAAGTCTCAAGTTTCAACTGGTTGCAGTCCAGTTATGAATAGGTTCTTTGGAGGTGGATGTGCCTTGTGAGCTTGCTGCATGTTGAAGATAGATCATCGAACTTCTCTGAAAGTTGTATGCAACCATTGCCTGTTTTCCCATGTTGGAAGGATTGTATTAGGTTGTAAAGAACCGATCAGGCTGAGAGAGAACCCAGTGCTTTGAGGATTACAAGAGAAGTCTTGATGTCTGAAGGACAGATTGAAACCAACCATCTTCCATGCACATATCATTTCAGGAAGTTTATCGGTTGGGTTGTAGTATCATAAAGCAGTTAATTTTTGAGCACCAGCATTGTCGTAGGCTTCAATTTTATATCTTGTGAGTGCAGGAGGTAAGAATACCACGTCTATGGTTGGTGTGGTCACGGTGTGGCCTAATTCAATACACATATCGGTGGATAATTAATTACTTACCACTTTAATTTAATCTTTTTTTTAAAAAAAAAAAATTAGTTGATTACAATAATTTCTCCTCCCTTGAGGAAATGGCAGAGCCGCAGAGAGGATTCGGTGACTGGATATGTAATCGCGTTAATATGGAAAGTGAGCAATCTGGTGGGGAGCAACGTTATCACCAGGCAACCCGAGGTATGTGACCATTACGTGCATTAATCAATGCATATCCATGTTCATGTTGCAATTAGATATTTGGTGTGTAAAGTACCGGCCAAACCGCGAATTTTACTTGAATCTTTATAATTTTTCTTAAAAAAAAATTCAGTTCATACTAGTTTGAGAAACACTGGAACCAAAAATATTGGTTTGATTTCAGTTTTAGTTTTTAGAATACAGATTTCAACAAATACAATGCGGCCCGTATGTATATATATAAATATATATTCAAATTGGTCCATTCTGATCCGTAAATATAAATATATATTTAGACCGACCTAAGCCATGTATGTGTGTGTAAATATATTTTTCAGTTTTTAAGTTTACTTCTTATATTTTCTCTTTATATGAATGGAATTTTTATATTTAGGCTTGGTCTAATCCGTTTAGGAGCCCATTGCACATCAACACTACATAATATAGAATATTTATGTTTAGACTTAATCCAGCTCATTTAACCCAACTTATTGAACATTAATCTGATAAGCGGAACCGAACTGAATTTTATGAAGCAGTTTCAAGGAGTTTTTATAGATGATAGATTCGGTTTAGTTTTGATTTCAACAAATGGATTTAAATCAGTTCGGTTTTGGATCCATCCTCATGCATTCCTGAATAGCTGGAGCTTCGTGTGGGGAAGTTCTTGCCCATCACTGCCTATCTGATCATTCTTCCAAGTTTTCAACAAATGTGGTGGTGGTTTCAAATCATTTGACTGAAAACGGGAAAAATTTGATCGACGTGTTCATGTATACAGAAGGAATTGTGCATACGTATACTCACATATACGATAGTTTCAATTAGAGACAATTACTTTATACTCAGAGAGAGATTCTAGAGATTGAATTCGATCTTTTCTACTGCACTAATCCCCTCGACGGTCCGTGCACCGAACAAGAATGGAGTTGTGCAGGTATCTGTACTCTTATTTTTCAGAACATACATAAAACTAATTTGTTAGTAATAAAACAGATGAATCCAAGCACAATCTTCATACATTCACATGGTAGGAGCTTGACATGTTATTATGTTATTAGCTAGAACGTCGTCTAGCGCAGTAACAGCGGGGTTAGATACTCAGATGTGCAAACAATACAAATTTGTATTTCAGAATATCATTAGGCTGATAGAATGTACTCGACCTGGCAACACGATGCAGCTTATCTATGTAATTTGTATTCTACTTTTTGAAATAGAAGAAGAAAGCATCCTTTGGGGTTTGTTATATAATATTTACATAATTTCCTAAAAAAGATATGGATGATTGCTAAGGAGCATCATTTAAACAAATGGAAATCTTTGCTAGGAGGTTACATCAAAACAAATAAGAAATAATTAGCGAAAGGGCCGTACATTTTAAGACACTAATTTGTCCTTTCCAAAGTATATTTAGCATACCATCATGCCAATTATTACATAATAACCTTGTGATAAATGGCCGACCGGACATGTCGACCGGCCATACATTTGTGATAATGTCCAGTATGTTATGCCAATTATCAATTACCGCATAATAATCGGCAGGAGAGACATGCCGAGTGGCCATATATTTTGAGACACTAATCATCCTTTCCAAAGTATATTTAGCATAGCTATTGTGCCAATTATCACATAATAACCTCGTGAAGATGTATAAAAGAACGTGAATATATAAATATAGTTGGGAAATTTCTGTATTAAGCTTAGAAATCTTCTATGTGCAGCATGGACCATACATAATGAATCTCAAAAGCTTGAGCTGATAGAAAAAGAGTTTAACAATGTATCGCAGACTTAACAATAATGTTACATGCTTAAATAATAGCTTTTACGGGAGCTATAATTTATGATTTTTTTTTTTTGAAAAAAAAGAGAGAGGAATAGAGTAAATATATTCAATCAGCATAAATATTCTTTATTTATATTTCTAAAACTATTTAACAAACAAAGATTTATTCCCAAACCAAACACTTTCCGGTAAAATAGCCTTAGCCCAGCAAACATGACAAATCTTTTGTCTTAGGAAAATATTCTCTTGAAAACCTCCCAACCAAACTTAGCAAAACATTACAAATCAATTAACCATTTTGCTCCCAATCTGACATACAAAGTCCTGGGGATTACCCAAGCTCTTGTCCGTCACACCATGTCATGGCCCGACCCAAGCCCAGGCCCGGCCCAAAATT
>KE504713.1:802884-813322 GCA_000441515.1 Elaeis oleifera | reverse complement strand
CATTGAGTGAGTGTGTGATTTTTTTTATACTAAAGACACTACATTATTCAAGCGAACTCATTTTATAAATTAAGTATTGTTTAGGATGTGGAGCCTGTGCATCCACATCTAAGTACGTAACCGGATGCAAATATTGCTAGTATAACAGTACTGTTGGGTAAGTCAATTGACCTCCGACTTAAGTCAACTAACCTTCGACATTCGACTCAACAAAGATCGACCAATTGAATATACAATTCCGACTATGCATCAGCGGACACTGACTCATGGTCGGCAAACTGATTGACACTCTGCTACTACCGACCAACAGTAGAACAATCTCCGACTTAAGACCGTTGGCATATCAGAACTACTAGCCGATGGTCATTCGAACGTTCTATCGACATACCAAGATAACCGACATATAGTCGGCCAATCTGCTCAACGTGCTGTAACCGTTATGAACGGTTATCGACTACGTGTCACGGCAATTACTAAAAATTAACAACCAACTCCATAATTATGGTCCGATAATTTAACGCCATAAAAAGCGGAACCACATGCTCGACGGTTACATTAGATTCATCTATAAAAAGAGGGTAAGAAATAGTACTAGTAGAATACTTCTGGTCAGAGCTCTGCTACACTCGATATTCAAATCTACCACTATTCACCAATTTTCACTTTGACTGAAGCATCGGAGGTCCCTGCCGGATACAACTCCGGTCTGTGAGGACGCTGTTTTGCAGGTGCTCATCACCGGTAACAGGCGATAGGGAGTTGGCTGCAACAGATTGGCACGCTAGGTAGGGGTAAGAAAGTCTACAATCAATCATGTCGAAAATCAGAGCTCAACTTTCAATCGTTCGGCGAGGCACTTTTTCTGTCGAGAAGATCCTCCTCCCCCATCTCTGATAGCAAAGCCTAGTTCTTCGTATCCTGTGGTCACCACGGATACTTAAATCGCCGCACTTGTGCAGCAGATGAATGTTTTGACGGAGACAGTCAAAAGTCTCCAACAGCAGCAAATCCAGCAGCAACAGCAACCACCGGTGGAACAACCGATGGCATAGTCAGTGCCCTCCAGGCACAGCCGCCGTCCTCCACGGCGATCACCTTCTTCCTCTCCGGAGCAGCCGTCTCGACACTCCTACCGAGACGGCAACCACACTCTCAGCACTCTCACTGTGCCACCCATCACTCGCGGTGTTCCCTCTCTCCTTTCCGTCTCCATAGTGTTAGGAAGGAGAAACGGCTGCGGACGCCTTCTGCTTCTCCTTCAAATTTGTCGGAGGTTCCACCCTGGAGTCTCCCGACAACGGTGGTTGGATTACTATGAATGCAACTTTCAAAAATCGAGCACCGACTTGTCCGACTCCAGGTGGAAGGTCAGAAATCCTCCAGCGACTATTTCTTCCACACCGTCCAACCTCTCTCTCGGTACATCTTGGATGAGCCGATCCCTACTCGATTTAAGATGCCACAGGTGGAAGTATACGATGGCTCCACCGACCCAATCGACCACTTAGAGAGCTATAAAGCTCTCATGATGATCCAGGGGCAACCGACGTCCTCTTATGCATCAGCTTCTCGACAACACTTCGGAAAGCTGCTCGGACCTAGTATTCTGAGCTTCAGTCGGGAAGCATCGATTCCTTCAAGCAGTTCGAACATTCCTTCGTGGCTCACTTCAACACTAATCGAAGGCTGTCACGAATATCCGACAGTCTCTTCTCAGTCAAACAAGGAGAGACTGAGATTTTAAGAGACTTTGTGGTCCATTTCAATACGGTCACGCTTGAGGTCAGGGACCTCAACAAAGATATGGCCATATCGGCCATGAAGAGGGATCTGAGGAGATCCAGGATCTTCTACTCTTTGGACAAGACTCTTCTCCAGACCTATGCTGAACTTCTCAAACGTGCGTACAAATACATCCACACGGATGAGGCTACTTCTGACCGATGTCAGATAGAAGGCAAAAGTCAGAAGAAGAAACAAAGAAAGATGGAGCTCCGATCGAATCAAGTCGGCCACCTTCTAATAAACGAGTTTCACCTCAACGACGGAGTCCAAAGCCGAACTACGGTTCAAATCGAACTACGGCAGGTATGACTCCTATACTCCTCTCTCTGCCCCTCGTGCGCAGATTCTCATGAAAATTGAAGGAGCAGAATACTTACGATACCCCCCACCGATGAAGGCACCCTCGAAAAATCATGATCGGAGAAAGTACTGTCGGTTCCATCGTGACCATGATCATGATACCGAACAATGCATTCAGCTCAGGAACGAGATAGAGGCCCTGATCTAACGAGACTACCTCGGCAAGTACTGAAGAGATCCTCCGCCGACTCAACTTCCTACCGACCGACGACCTCAGGCGCAAACTGAGGAGGCTATCAATAATTAATCGATGGCAGGAGTAATCAATATGATCTCTGGACGACCGAATTGAGGGGCAACTTTCGTAGAAGAGTCGGTGAAAAGACGATGACTCAATAATATAATAACTTTTTCGAAAAAAGATGTTCGGAGTATTCAAACTCTCCATGATGATGCTGTTGTTGTTTCAGCAATAATAATAAATTATGATGTAAAAAGAATCCTTGTAGATAATAGAAGTTCGACTGATATTTTTTTACTCGACTTTCTCCCAAATGAGACTACCGACTGATCGACTCAGAAGAGTCTCGACGCCATTGGTCAGATTTACTGGGAATGCTGTGACTGTGGAAGGAGAAATTTCTCTCCCCTTAATCGCGGAAATTGAACCACTACAAAGCACTATTTTTGTAATATTCATGGTTGTCCGAGTTTCTTTGGCCTATAACGTCATACTCAGATGACCTAGCCTTAATGCATTAAGAGCGGTGGTCTCAATATACCATTTATTGGTCTGATTCCCGATAAAGAACGGAGTCGGAGAAATACGTGGAGACCAACAGTTAGCCTGATGCTATTTTTTAGACTCCACTCAAAATAATAAAGCTAAAAACTCTCTATCCGTCGATAAATTGGACCAAAAAGAGAATCAGGAGAGGGGTGAATCAGCTGAGCAACTGTTTTCATCCCACTAAAAGAAGAAGATCCAAAAAGAACGTTCCAAATTAGATTGCAGCTGTCTGATCCGAAGTGACAGTAATTAATAAATCTATTAAGAGCAAATACCGACATCTTCACTTGGTCGGTCACTGACATGTCAGGCATCCCTTCGGATGTAATAACTCACCAACTCAACATCAATCCAAATACAAACTGGTGAGACAGAAAAAATGATCTTTTGCCCCCGAAAGACAGAGGGTCATTGATGAAGAGGTCGACAAGCTCCTCGCAGAAGATTTTATCAGAGAAGCCACTTATCCTGACTGGCTTGCCAACATGGTAATGGTGAGGAAGGCCAATGAAAAATGAAAGATCTGCATCGACTACACAGATTTGAATGAGGCTTGTCCAAAGGATAGCTTTTCATTACCAAAAATTGACCAACTGGTTGATGCAACTTCAGACCATCGACTTTTAATCTTCATGGATGCCTTTGCCGGATATAATCAAATTCGAATGGTGTCTGAAGACGAGGAGCACACAATCTTCGTAACCGATAAAGGCATATACTGTTATAAAATGATGCCTTTCGATTTAAAAATATCAGAGCCACCTACCAACGGCTTGTCAATAAGATCTTCAAAGCACAGATCGGGCAAAATATGGAGGTATATGTAGATGACATGCTGGTGAAAAATCTCCAAGCTTCGGAGCATGTTCGGGATCTGAAAAAATCTTTAGCACACTTCAGCGACATCAGATGAAGTTGAATCCAACTAAGTGTACGTTCGGGGTGACTTCTGAGAAATTTTTTGAATTTTTTATGTCACAACGAAGAATAGAGGCTAATTCCAAGAAGATAAAAGCTATCATCAACATAAAACACCCGAGCTCCAAAAAGAAGATACAGTAATTTAATGAAAGAGTCACCACACTCAGTCGATTTATTCTAGGTCGGTTGAAAGATGTTTGCCTTTCTTCAAGACTTTGTGGCAAACGAAGGACTTCTCATGGTCGGATGAATGCTGATAGTCCTTCGAAGACTTAAAAAAGTACTTGGCTTCTCCGTCTCTGCTCATAAAATCAAAGGTCGGAGAAACACTGTATCTTTATTTAGCAACTTCGATTGAAGCAGTCAGTTCGGTGCTCATTCAAGAAGATAAAAATCGAATCCAACGATCGATCTACTACACCAGCAAGATGCTACATAATGTTGAAGTGAGGAGCGGAGAAAATGATCTACACTCTAATTATATCATCATAACGGCTTCGCCCATACTTCCAAGCACATTCGATTATGGTCTTGACCGATCAGTCGTTGAAGGTAATTTTGCATTGACCTGATACTTTGGGTCGAATGGCAAAGTGGGCAGTAAAACTTGATGAATTCGACATATAATATCGTCCACGCCCATCAATGAAGGCATAAATTTTAGCCGACTTCGTTGTCGAATGTACAATATCTGATAATAAATTAGAGAATGAAACTGATGATACAATAAAGCAAATCGTGACTCTCGAATCCGACCTAAAGTCGACTTGGGTGTTGCACATTGATGGAGCATCTAATGCGCAGGGCAGTGGAGCATGTCTCATTTTTATAAATTTTGAAGGAGTGGCACTGAATATGCCTTTCGGTTCAACTTCAAAGCATCGAATAATCAAACCGAATATGAAGCACTCTTAGCCGGCTTGAAAATTGCCAAAGAACTTGACATCGACAGTTTGAAGGTCTTCACCGATTCACAATTAATTGCCGGACAGGTCAAGGGCAAATTTGAAGCTTGAGACCCAATCATGATGAAGTATCTTCAGAAGGTGAAGGATCTTATATCAACTTTAAAATACTTTGAGATCTTTCACATTTCAAGAACTGAAAATGTTCGAGCCGATATACTCTCCCGACTTGCCACTAATTCTTTCAACTCACTGGGTCAGACATTCGTTGAATATCTCGAACAGCCGAGTATCGACAAGATTGAGGAGGTATTACAGCTCACTGTTGAATCAAGCTGGATAGATATGATCGTCTAGTACTTAACAAATGGAACACTTCCTATGGATCCCTCAGAAGCCAAATGACTCTGATGGACGGCCTCTTAATATATTATGATGAATGATCATCTCTATAAAAGGTTGTTCTCTCTTTCTTTACTAAAGTATTTGGGACCAACAGATGCCGATTATGCACTTCAAAAAGTTCACGAAGGATTTGCGAAAATCACTTGGGGGGCAAATCATTAGCCTATAAAGTCTTATGACAAGGATATTATTGGCCCACCGTGAAGAAAGATGCAACTGAGCTTGTCTGAAGGTGTGAGCCATGCCAAAAATATGCGAATATCCAACACCAACCGGCTAGCCAGCTTACACCGATTGTTGCACCATGGCTCTTCGCACAATGAAGAATTGACATACTCGATCCTTTCCCCCGACATCTGGTCAGAAAAAATTCATTGTGGTTGTTATCGACTACTTCACCAAATGGGTAGAAGCTGAACCTCTGGCATAAATTACTGAAAGTAAGATGAAAAACTTCATTCAAAAATCAATCATATACAGATTCGGTTTGCCACACACCATCATCACTGACAATGATCGATAATTCAACAATTAAACTTAAAAATTTATGCAAAATTTCATATTACGCACAAACTCACCTCAATCGGCCATCCACAATCAAACAGAGAGATGGAGGTAACCAACCGAACGATCCTGCATGGACTTAAAATCTGACTGAATGAAGCTAAAGACCTCTGGGTGGAAGAACTATATCCAGTCTTATGGATATGCTGAATAACTCCTCGCATACCGACGGGAGAGTCGCCATTCAATCTGACCTACGGAACAGAAGCGATGATCCTGCTTGGGATTGGATTGCCATCAATAAGGGTTGAACAATACAGTAAGCCGAGCAATTTCGAATGTCGGAGAGCTGATTTAAATCTACTCCCAGAAGTCCAACAACAAGCTCAAGTTCGGATGGCTATATATCGATAAAGAATAGTCCAGTATTATAATGCAAGAGTCAAACCGAAGGTCTTTCGATTAGAAGATTTAGTCTTAAGGAAAGCAGAAATCTCAAAACCTTTGGATCAAGAAAAGCTATCTCCAAATTGAAAAGGACCTTACAGAATAGCTGAAACACTCAGACTGAACGCATATCGACTGGAAACACTTGAAGGGTCGGTTATTCCCCAAATATGGAATGCCGACAATTTAAAAATGTATCATCAATAAATCATCCATGTATATATTGTTCGGAATGAAATACAGAATTTCAAAATTTTAAAATCATAAGTACCGATCAACTTCCATCAATTATCGACTATATGTCGGCTTTCACTGTAAAAGTCGAACTATTGACTATACTTCAACATAGAATTTATCTCGATTTTTTACTGTAAAAATTGACATTAATTACACTGGCTTTCATTATAAAGGCTATCGTACTGATTATGTCTCGGTATTGAATATATTTCGACTTTTCACTGTAAAAGCCGAGTACCGACTATATCTCGGTATTAAATATATTTCGATTTTTACTGAAAAAATCAATCGTAGTCGAAAGACTAGCATGCCGACTTAGTCTTACCTAAGCAGAACATTATGCCAATACGATCAAGATCGGATTGAAATTATATCGACTTAACTACGGTCAGTTGAAGAATATTCGGTTTGCCATTGATTATCAAACGACATGATGTACAAATCGATTAATCATTGGATTCAAAGTATTCGACTTATTATCGTTTATCTTAATTCTTAAAGTACGTCAAAAGAAACTACATGATTAACAGATGATTCTACAAGTTTCTATTGAATGATCGGTTCATCGATTAATATTCGATAGTTAAACAATTTGCATTACAGACACGCACAATCAGACAGAAGTCTTAACTTTAAAAAAAAAATTTCATTCATTATGAAGAGGTTGCAAAATTGGATCAAAGTACAATTACAAGTGTTTGATTACAAAAGAAACAAATTACATCGATCAAACTTCATCATCGTCTTTATCTCTTTGCTCTGGAGTAGCTTCGAGGATTTGGATGACTTCTGATGGTGGTGGTGTCGGTGTTCTTCTTTCAGCCGACACTACGTCTTCTTCAGCAGCTCCATCTTCCGACCCTGGAGGTATGATGCTGCTCAAGTCGAGATTCGGATATAATTTTTTGACCGCATCTCGGCCATCTTCATACCCACGCAGTAAGAGATGAATCCGCCTTCGAGGATCTCTTCCTTGAATTCTGCTGAATCTTTGAAGTCCTCGATTGCTCGACTTAACGCCTCCCTCGCCAACTCTGCTTCCACCTTCGTTAGCTCAGTATCGGCTCGTGCCAACTCAGCATCGGCTCGTGCGAAAGATGACTCTTCTTCGACCAGTGCCAACCTTTCAAGGCTGGCCCGATGTCGTCCACGTTCGGCTTTGAGTTCGATAATGCATCCGTCTCGTTCCTGTCGAAGTCGATGGATGGAGTGTTTCTTGCTCTTGATCTTTGACTCAAGAGCTGAAATATTTTAACGAGCCAACTCCAGTTCGGCTCCAAAAATTTCAAGTCATCAGTCAAACAGGAGATCTTCTGCTGAAGTTTGGCCTCCCGCTCAGCTGCCGACTTAAGCTGTTCAAGAGCAGCCACCTTCTCAGCATCGGCGACCTCTACTTTATTCATCCACGACCGACAGAAGTGGCCAAATTTTTCATAGCCGACTTCCAGAGCAGACATGTCATGGATCAACTGCAAACAGAAGATGAGTTGGATCAGATATATATATATATATATATATATAAGAGAGAGGAGGTAAAACAACTTACCTCGACTATCATCAGGTAGAAAGATGAGAACATTTCAGCCACTGTTCTTTTCTTCGATTTTTCTGGTCAGTCAGGAGAATTGTGGCATGGAGAAGCTGCTTGGCCAATGTCGAATTGACCAAGGCCGACTCATCTCCGGGCACTACAAGATTAAAATAGATTGTGTGGCCCTCCGACGCTGCATCATCCGTCGAAGTCATCGGTGCTTTTTCCCGATCTCCTGTTGGCGGCCCCACATTTGAAAGTGCAGGGAAACTTGAATTGGATTGTGTCAGAGAAACTCCTGCCAAAGGAGCAACCGGCACAGCCACTGATTGCTCGGGTTTGGCCGCAACCTTCACCTCGGCCCGAATCTCCTCACTTAATGGAGCTACCGACTCTGCTACGATAGTTCCTTCTCTCACCACCCCATCTATGGATGGCGCAGTGAGAAGTGCTGTCGGGGCTGACAGCGCCAGGACTGGCTTAGGAACCGACAGTACCTCGGGTTCCTCAGTCGGCGTTGAAGCAGCAACTCAAGCTTACGTTGAAGCAGCAGCTGGAGCTTGCGTCGAAGCAGCAGTTGGAGCTTGCATTGAAGCAGCAACTAGAGCCTGCGCCAAAACTGCAGTTGGACTCTTCTTTGGTGTCAGGAAGATCCAGCCTCAGACATCGCCCTCTTCCTGATGGTGTGCTGACGAATGTCGGCAAGCGACACTCGTGCCCTCGGCTGCATGGCTGCAATCAAAATAAAAGTCAATACAATCCAGAAACAAAGAAAGAATAAAGTTGGAAATTATCGACTATATTATACCTAAGTTGGCGACCGAACTAAGTCCGACGTAATAGAGAGCCTGTTCGATCATAAGCTCCCTCTATGGCGGGACCGCAATATCTTTCAACCGATGAAAGTCCTCCCGATCGTCGACCTCCACTCGACTGTTATCGTTGGGATCGGTTCTTGGATCGCCCCAGCGAGAAGGAAAGCCTCAAGGAAGAGAAGAAGAAGCAAAGAAGAACTGGTTCTTCCCCCTATAGATGGATGATGGAAGATTGGTAATAAAAGAAGACCTTTTCGCGGGTTGAAGAACTACCAACCCCTAGCCTTGGGATGAGGTTGGAGAACAAAGAAAGCACAAAAAAAGAAAGGACGAGGTATGGTCGGCAGTAACCGACACAACAGAGCAAAACTAATAATTAGCCAGATCGAATTCGGTGCCAGCTGAGCAGGACAGAGATCGTAGTAATCCAAAATATTCTGGATGAACTTCGAAATTAAAAATCAAAAATCTGTCCGAAGATCTTCGACATAAAAGGCCACACGGCCTGAAGGAGGGGCATTCACCCGACCATCAAAATTAGGAGAAAAAAGCTGATACTACTCTGGGATGCGATATTACTCTCGGAGCTGTTCGACATTCGGTTTCGAAAGTGAAGAGGCCTCCACTTTCGGACCCGATGGAGAGTCATCATCAGATTGTCTGACCGATTATTTCGAGAAGAGGAACCCCTAGCCATTAAAAAGAAAGAGGCTAGAGGAGATGAAGGACGATTCGAAAAAGATAGAGGACTTAACCTGAAACTCAAAAGGGAAGACAAGGAAGAAAGAATCTTCAAGTGCTGGAATGGTCCTCTGACAGAGCTTCCGTAGCAAAAGAGAAATGAAAAATAAAAGTTGGCTGAAAGCGATCATATATATATAGGATCCCTCAACGGCCAGTATCAAAGCACTCAAACCAAAATCTCATCAGATATTAACACGTGGTGATATCTGGACCAACCATTGATCGGACGGTTCGACGCACCTACTCCAAATCGAGCCACGTCACCGCTATCCGCATGAACAGCTTCGACCCATTGACATTCGGATATGTGGCAAAGATCTACTAGTCAGAATCATATCGTCTGACGTCGATTCATCTTTTTAAAATGACACCTGACACTGACATCCGATACCGAATCGTCCTGTCAGTGTGACAGTCAAATGATGATTCTGTACTCACCAAAATGACAAAGCAATCGATGCTCATATCCCAAAGAAGCTAGCAGCCAAATCGGAGTTCGATATCGCATGAAAAGACTCCCTTCGTTCAACGTGACAAACCACGTGGTGGCACAAGTCAGGTCACCTTGGACTTGGGAGTGGGGGACAACTGTTGGGTAGGTCAATCGACCCCGACTTAAGTCAACTAACCCCCGACATCTGACTCAACAAAGATCGACCGACTGAATATACAATTCCGACTATGTATCAACGGACACCGACTCATGATCGGCAAACTGATTGACACTCAGTTACTACCGACCAACAGCAGAATAATCTCCAACTTGAGACCGTCGGCATATCAGAACTACTAGTCGATGGCCATTCGGGCGTTCTATCGACATACCAAGATAATCGACATATAGTCGGCCAATCTGCTCAACGTGCTGTAACTGTTATGAACAGTTATCGACTACATGTAACGGTAATTACTGAAAATTAACAACCCACTAACTCCACAATTATGGCCTGATAATTTAGTGCCATAAAAAGCAGGATCACATGCTCGACGGTTGTTGCTGCAAAAATCCGCCGGCGTCGGAGATGCTGGAGTCTAGGGTGCCGCGGTCGTCGTC
>KE504713.1:737495-749150 GCA_000441515.1 Elaeis oleifera | reverse complement strand
CTTGGCCAAGCTAATTAACGTAACAAGTAGTTGAAATCTTATTGCCATTATTATATTTTAAGATGGTAAATAAAAAAAAGTTATACAACTAGATATTTATGCATAAGCACGATCTCTCAACAGAAAAAAGTGATATCAAATTATTATTGTTAAATACAAACTTAATTTAAATTATTTAAATCATAGTTTTATGCTCAAGATATAGTCTAGTCTTATTTCTGTCATGCTTGACATGCACTATTATCACCCATCAATACTAATGATACATTGTGAATAAAACATATATGGAGCTTTCTAGATGTATTAGCAAGATCTCCTACCACAATGGATCTTGTGAAAAGAAAATAAAAATTTAAATAAATAGGTTTCAACCTATCAAGTGAAAGGTTCAATATTTATAATTAAGAAAAAATATTGCCATCAAAAGTAAAGATTGGATATTCTTGCTATTGGAATATCCAATAAGGAAATGATTGGATATCCTTGCTATTAAAAGCAAAAAAGTCAAGCATGCCTATAAGATGCATTACATTGTTTAAGAATATATAAAAGAAAGAAAAATTTTTTACATTGGTTTAAAAGTTCAAATGGGTGGATATACTCCATCTTGTTCATCTTATCATAATTACTTTATCCAAAGAACCTTTGGGATGGAAGGATACTATGTAACCTCTTTAGCAAACCAAAAAGCAACTCTCTCTTTTATGCATATATTTTTTTTCACAAAATGCCATTAATATTATTAAGATTCACCTCTACTTTTATTTAGTTATGTAATATAAGCTTTTTTTATAAGATCAAGCATTTATACAAGCTTAGTATGAATGCAACCAAAAAATTAAAAATAAAATATTACAGAACGACGCTGAAGTAGCTCTCATATCAGTCGACAGCACCTCCTCAAACTGCTTCACAATGAAGGAGGCCATCCAATCCATGACATTGTTCACCTTCCAATAACATACATAGTGTCTAATGAAGTACACTTAATATCCTCAAGATATCATATAAGAGCATATATGTAGTTTTGTTCTTGTATGCCTCTGAATGCATCCACTACTGTGGCTGAATCTCCCTTAATGATGAGGAGGTTGACTCCTAATGTCAGCTTCACATAAAGTCCATATTTTCACAGCTCTGCTTCCAAAATGGTGGGCTTGGATAGATGACTACTGCAGCCACCACATATCAGAATAGCAAATAGATTTGCACAAATCACATCAGAGTAAATTGTCATCCAAGCATGAGCTTGCTAAATATAATTAAATCAAATATAATAACTAAATTATGATAAATTGGGTGACTACAATGGATAATTTAAACTCTAATATTTTCTCATACGATATTTGAACCATTTGTTTCAACACTAGCTTTTTTTTTTTGGATGCTTGCTTCGTGAGTTCAAAACCATTGCTCCTTCCCTTGCTTCTTCATAGCATATCATGTTGCTCTCCCTTGTTCATTGACAATAAAAAGTATTCATGTATTATGGGCACCTTGTCATCTAGATTTTATGAATATGGTTATGTATCGATCGATATTATATGTTGGTGCTGCTTTCCTAAAAAATCCGTAATTAGACTTATCCCTATTTTATTAAAATAAAAATTATTTACTGTGGCTCAAGCCATATAATTTGATTTAATTTTTTTGAATAACACTTTGACAAATGACAAATTAGAAAAAAAATTATAAAGGTCATCTTTCTAGAATATATTTAACATTCAATTTGAAATTTTATTATATTGTCTTGACATTCATGTTTTGAATTTATAAACTTATCTAGTTACATTCCATGTCTATTTACTATTTCAGAAAAAAGATAAAACCCAATCGGGGTTGAAATCGGATCGGATACCACCGTATCCGTATCTATATTTGTTTTATATGATAAATACAAATATGGATACGGATATTATTTGGATGTAAAAATTCATATCCATATTTGTTTTAAACAGATACGGATACAATTCAGATACTGTAAGCATGAATATAGCTACAGATATTATTGAAATAATTAAATTTTATGACTACAGAATCAAAAATTACTAAATAGATAATAATCTAGTTAATAATATGCTTATATAGTTGTATATATATTTTTTAAGATTAATAAATACTATATAAAATTATATAGGATTATAAATAATTTAGATATTCAAATACGGATCGAATAGTTGTCTATCTATATTCATATTCATTTTTTTTTAACGGATATTGATACGGATACAGATATTAGTCAGATCATCAAATTTTTATCCATATTCGGATTAATTCGGATATGAAAATAGATCCAAATGGATAATATTTATATTATTTTATCTCTAAATTTAAATATTTAATTAAATTTATTATATTTTTTAATATTTATATTTTGAATTTATAAATATATTCGGGCACATTCCATGTCTATCTACTATTTCGGGAAAAAGATGAAACCCAATCCCAAACGTAACAGCAACAAATCCATGAAAAAGGGTATTTCCGTGGATAGGAAGCATGCCGAGGGCTTTCCTGCAGTGGCCGAACCCAGATTTTAACCCAAGTAAACCGCAGCGAAGGTTAACAGCAACCCCAGCAGAGCGGAAAACAAACACCTTCTCGTTTATCCTCTCTCTCCCCTCTTTCCCACCGGCGTTTCTCTCCTCTCTCTTTAATACAAGAATAAAGAACGAAAGAATTCGAAACCCCACAACAAAGACGATTTCCCAACAAGATAGAGAGCTCGATACGTTCCTTGGTTCCTCCAGCGAATCCTTCCAAATCTCTTCCACAAGCTTTTCTTCTCCCCATCTGCTTTCAGTCCACGGCGATCGTGGCGCTCTCAGGTACGTACCTCTGCTGCTTCTTTTCGACCCCCGTGATGCTCCTTTCTTCTGTTTTCGCCACCCATTCGCTCTTAAAGATGTCATCTTTCTTGATCGGATGTTGGATGCTGTCCAATTTGCTTCTCCATGTCTAGAATTTTTTTTTGGTGGGAAGCCGACGATCATCGATGGAAGTCTCAGCATTATATCCTAGATATGGAGGCCCTGCTGCGATTTCGTTATGTTTTCTATTTCTAGGACCGTTTGTAGATTTTCCTACATTTTTTTCTTATTTCTGATATTATATAAGGCGAATTGGTGGAACTGTTTTGATTTTTTCAGTTTCTATTCTGGGAAATCTTGGGCCTGTTTGAATAGGAAAAAAAGTAGGGTTGAGCCGATAAGAAAAAGGCTTGCATCGGCGTTTTCGGTACAACTCCCAATTGGAAAGAGTGAATTATCAATATTTTGTAAGATCTCTTCTTTTATTTTTCTTCCTTGAAGTAAAATTCGCGTGCTTCCTGTTCTCGGCATAGATTCCTATATAATACAAAACTGAATGTGATGTGTTGATCCTATATGTTAGTGATGGCTTCTACGATGTGTATCAAGAAGAAGAAGCACTGTGAGTCTGTGATCATCACTTAGAGAGGAGGTAAACTGAACTAGAAGAGAGTACCGACCACATCTGAGAGAGAATGGTTTCATATATGGCTGTGAGTTTGTCAAGAGTGATGGGGTCCGGGACTCGTCGCTGGTGTAATCATACAACATCGGGGAAGCATTCTTGTGATCCCACCCACACATACACAGAAGGGGGAAGGTTGGGTTGGGTTGGGTTTGGGAGTGGTTGGGTTGGTGGGAGGGGTAGGTTTGTATTCACTTGGGATCGGTAGTAGTTGCTTCATCCAAACGGGCCATGTGTTCGATCATCCATGCACTCGTGTAAGGTAAAATATTCATGAGGGGAAAAAGATGATCGATCACCTCATCTCCGCATGTTTCCTGCTCAGAGATGATAGTCTTTAATAAGAATCTCATGCCAATTAAACTACGAAGGCTTTTGGTAGGTGCAAGTAGTAATTATTTATACATTTATGAATATAATTGGCATGTCATATATGTTTAATGTTCTGAGATAAGATTTCTTTTCCTTTAATCACAATATGGAACTTTGTCCTAGAGTAATGCTATGGGCTTCGTGCACGCCAACTTCAACCATGCCATGCGGCATAAGGTGATTACATAAGGTGATTAGTGTGATGTGTGGGAATAAGTGCGGTACGCGTGGGGATGGTAGAATGCTAAGTTGCCAAGCTAGCAATATGTGGGTCCACGGAACTTTTTCTATGCACTAATGGGTGTCCCACATGTATTCCTTTTGTCCTATGGCAGTGTTATTTGGACGCTCCCATGAAACAAAGGGTGAAAAATTATGTCGACATGTGTCCCCATGCCAATAAATGTTAGACAATTTGGATGCATAATTAGTAGCTTCCGTTATGCCTTTGACTTCAGTTCAGAATCTTCAGCAAAACCATTCTGATATTCAAAAATTTAAATATAAACAAACAGAATAAAAGTCAAAGATGAAGATGAAGTAAACTAGTAAAAAAATTCCCAACGCTTCTTAAAAGAGATGGGAGGTTGCTATGTTTTGAGGAATAGGTCATAATGGCAGTGCTAGTGCAGTGAAATTGGAGGTAGGCTTCCTGCAATTGTATTTTACTTCATCTGATCCCCCTCTCTTGATGAATAATGCTGGCAAAGATCATTCAACAGATGTGGCAGTTTCCTGTTACTTCATAACTGGCACCATACAGTGAGGTGTACATAGGACGTGGGGGAGACTGCCACATATGTTGACTGATTTTAAGCAAGGTTTAAGGGATGGTTGTGTTTTTGTGTGACATGATTGGTCGATTATTGTTTACATGAAAGAAAATGTTGTAAAATCTAATGGTGCATGTGTGAGTAAGAGATGGCTTGTGGGTTTAGTTGGTAGAAACTTTCTTCCTTTTAAATAAAGGAGAGTGCTGGTGGTTTGTATGTTTGTTCTTCTATTATTTTTTCCCTTTCAAAAAATTAGGTCTTTTGCAGGCATATGCAGTTGTGTTCCACATTGTAGAGATGTAAATAATTCTTGTATATTATCATCTAGTCAAACTCTGTGCATGCATAGCTGGTATAGCATCTCTTATCAAGACTCCAAGGGCTCTAGAGTGATGGTAGAGGAAATTGTGTTTGGTTACCATCACTGAATTTTAGATGTTCTGCTCATAATTTCTTTATAATCCTAAGTAGCTCTGGTTTATATTTCACACTCTCTCTCGCCACATATGTATAGTATATGTACATGAGTGCATGCTCGTGCGCATCTCTTCTCCTGTTTCTTTAAATCCATATCTGCTTGTTCTGGATTCTGTAGAGCCCACTATTCTCAGTCCCCTCTTTTCTGTATGGTGCCTATACTTTGGGATCGTGCTACCCCTCTTACCAACATCCCGGAACAATTTCTTAACAAGTGTCCACTCCCTCAAGATAACTTTATTTCAGGAAATTTGTTCTTATGATTTCAATCAACTTTTGATTTCCAGACATGAGCACAACTAAAGAAACTATCAAGATCTTTTTAGATACTAAAGTAACGTGATTTTCTATAACTACATGGCTTGGGCGTTGCCGTTTAATATCTTCATGGAGTCTTCCCAAGCTGATCTCTCTTTCTCTCTCTCTCTATAATCAAGAAATTCCTCTCAATTCCCTTCTCGGTGGCTCACCTTCAGACTTCCAGAGTTAACACTTTGTCACTCTTAAGTATATATTTTATGTTGAGTCACTTTGTTCACAATGCATCACGATCTTTTAATAGAAATTGTGACATGGACCTATGTGATTAAATTAGATTGCTTTTAGAATTTTAAAAAAATGCAATATTTTATTCTAAACAATAACAGAAAGGATAGTAATGTTACCTTTAATCACAGTCTAAATTCTCTGTGCATCTAAACTACCATCTTCGGCTTGAATATCAGCTGTTGTGCATTTATTAGCACATTAAAGTTTTTTTTAATAATTTTCAGGTAAAATTTATAGTCTCTAGATAAATAGAATATTCTCCTTCTCCAACCCCAAGGGAAGAATGAACACATGGGGCAGTCCTGGTTCTGTGTACCCAATTTTTTTCTGAGAAAGGTTAAACCAGGTTTTTGTGCAATTTTCAACAGTGTGACGTATTTTGGGGCCAGAATGGCTATTTTGCCCTCAGCAATGCACCCAGAACCCAGAAGCTCCATTTGCACCATTTTCAATTACATTTTGGGGTACATACAATATTTCCATTTAAGAATTTAACGAAATGGACACTGATAGCAATGTTGTATGGTATCTATTTATAGTACAGTATTGACCTATGTTTGTGGGGCTATCTTCTCCTCCTGAACACATAACAAAGATCTTGGATATAGATTGGTGTGGCATGTTTAAATATTTGATGATTTATAGATTTGGAGATAATGTGTTTGCTAGATAAGAAAGCCCAGATCATTTTATTTTCCATTCTTCAAGTTCTGCCTTGCTGAATCTTTTTTAATTATTGTATGATTGCTTCACGACAATTACATAAATATTAGTAAATACATATTTACATTTGAAAATAATTGTCATTTAAACATTCATTCATGTGCATTATATGATATTGCTGAGGGTGCTATAGGTCCATTTTATACTAGACTGTATCTTATGTCATGCTGATGTAATTCTTGTATAATTTTATAACCTTAAAGGTGACATGCCTCATATTTTTAACTGCCAAAAATGTTGATTATTAGTTTTCTCAGATATCCATTATGCCTGCTTTCCAAAGTGAGAAAGTTCCAGAATAGGGATGTAATCTCGGTTAAAATTTTCATGCAGATATATGAGCTTCAGGATTTGAGATTCAAGTCCCTTTTTTAATAGGAATCTTGCCTTTTATTACCTGTTATTGAGACCTCAATTTTTGGGCAATCATGGAATCAAAATCATGTGCAAACCTTTTTGATATGGGATCTGATGATGCAGTTGACTTCAGTTGGGCTATTAAATCACTTCCTAGGGTGATGACAGCTCCTGGTATTATTACCGATGCAGATGGGATTACAAGCAGTGATGAGGATTCTCATACTTCTACCTCTGTATTCCGGGATCGGAAAATACTAGTAGCGAACTTCCTTCCACTTCATTCTTTTAAGGATCAAATCAACGGAAAATGGTGCTTCATGTGGGATGAGGACTCACTTCTGCTGCAACTAAAAGATGGCTTTTCTTCTGATACGGAAGTTCTCTATGTAGGTAGTTTAAAAGTTGATGTAGATGTTAGTGAGCAAGAAGAGGTTGCTCAAAAGCTCCTTGAGGATTACAAGTGCATTCCCACTTTTCTTTCTCCAGACATCCAAAAGAAGTTCTATCATGGCTTCTGTAAGCAGCAACTGTGGCCTCTTTTCCATTACATGCTTCCCATCTGCCTTGTCAAGGGTGACCTTTTCAACCGTTCCCTTTTTCAGGCTTATGTTTCTGCCAATAAAATATTTGCAGACAAGGTTGTGGAGGTTATCAATTCAGATGATGACTATGTATGGGTTCATGACTATCACCTCATGCTTGTCCCGACTTTCTTAAGGAGACGGCTGAATCGAGTGAGGCTTGGTTCTTTCTGCACAGCCCATTTCCATCCTCAGAGATCTACAGGACACTGCCAGTTAGAGATGAAATCCTTAGAGCATTGCTTAATGCCGATCTTATTGGTTTTCAGACATTTGATTATGCTCGGCATTTCCTTTCTTGTTGTAGCAGGATGTTAGGTCTGAACTATGAATCCAAGCGTGGTTATATTGGATTGGAATATCTCGGTCGTACAATTAGCATCAAGATTCTCTCCGTAGGTGTTCACATAGGCCGTCTCCAATCTGTGTTAAATTTCCTGACACAATTACCAAGGTTCAAGAGATCGAACAGAGATTCAAGGGAAAAATTGTTATTAGGTGTGGATGACATGGATATATTTAAAGGCATCAGTCTGAAATTGCTAGGATTAGAGCTTTTACTGGAGAGGCATCCCAAACTAAGAGGAGAGGTAGTCCTTGTACAAATTGTCAATCCTGCAAGAAGCATGGGAAAAGATGTGAAGGAAGCAAGAGAGGAAGCCATATCTATAGCTGAAAGGATCAATCTTTCCTATGGTGCTCCTGGCTATGATCCGGTGGTCCTTATTGACAACCCTTTACCTTTTATGAAAAATTGCCTTCTATGTGGCAGCAGAATGTTGCATTGTAAATGCTGTTAGAGATGGCATGAACTTAGTCCCCTATGAGTATATAGTCTGCAGACAGGGAACTGAGGAGATGGATCAATGTAGGGGTGTCAGGTTGGAGTTACCTCACACAAGCACGCTTATTGTCTCCGAGTTTGTAGGTTGCTCTCCATCTCTTAGTGGGGCTTTCAGGGTCAACCCTTGGAGTGTTGAGGATGTGGCCGATGCTTTATACAAAGCAGCTGACTTGTCAGAATCTGAGAAGCAATTGCGTCATGAAAACATTACCGTTATGTCATCTCCCATCATGTTGCTTATTGGGCCCGTAGTTTTTCCCAGGATCTGGAGAGAGCATGCAAGGATCATTACAATCGAAGGTGCTGGACCATTGGATTTGGTTTAGGTTTCAGAGTTATTGCCCTTTCTCCTAGTTTTAGAAAGTTGTCCTTTAATCACATTATTTCCTCATACAAGAAAACCCACAGGAGGGCAATATTTTTGGATTATGATGGCACCATTATGCCTGAAGCATCCATCAATAAAATGCCAAGTGCAGATATCATTTCTGTCCTGAACAACTTGTGCAGCGATTCAAACAATACCGTGTTTATTGTCAGTGGAAGAGGACGGACATCTCTTGGTGAATGGTTTGCACCTTGTGAGGCCCTTGGTATTGCTGCTGAACATGGCTATTTTATTAGGTATGTCAAGTAAACTTCGTATTTGTCTGGCTGACCATTTTATTATATCATCTTAACTGCTACATGAGCTTTGCTTATTCATTTCACTTTATCTAGATGGACTAAAGCCACTGAATGGGAATCTAGTTCAACTGTTGTTGACTCTGACTGGAAGAAGATCGCAGAACCTGTTATGAGATTATATACTGAGACAACAGATGGTTCGTGTATAGAATCAAAGGAGAGTGCATTGGTATGGCATCATCAGTATGCAGATCCTGACTTTGGTTCTTGCCAAGCCAAGGAACTACTGGATCATCTTGAGAATGTGCTAGCAAATGAGCCAGTGGTTGTCAAAAGAGGTCAGCATATTGTGGAAGTTAAACCTCAGGTAGATATTTTCTGCTTTGGAACTTTGCCAATTTGCTTTTGTATCCTGTCCTGTCTCTTGCCTGAAACTGGCAAGAACTAACAAAAATGATTACATGCAGGGAGTAAGTAAAGGACTGGTTGTAAAGAAACTCATTGGAACATTAGTCAATAGTGGGAAGCCACCAGATTTTGTTATGTGTATTGGCGATGATCGATCCGATGAGGATATGTTTGAGATCATCAATAGCACATCTTCTAGTAATCTATTTCCTGCAGTTCCTGAAATCTTTGCATGCACAGTGGGCCAAAAGCCGAGCAAGGCCAAGTATTATCTCGAAAATACTGGTGAAGTGATAAGATTACTGCAAGGCATGGCTGCTGTGTCAGCTCAAAAACATAAGTTCACCCTCCCTCAAGTTTCCATTTAAGGGCCACATGAAGCGAATGAGTAAGCTCATCTCCCCCTTGGTTGCTGGTGACAACCTGCGCATTCTGATGGTTGACAGTCTGATATGCATATATCTTAGCATATTCTGGTGTTTGGGGAGTTTATCTTTGGGGTCTTGATTCTGATCCTTTCAAGCGTACCAGTCATCACATTCATATATGGTATGCTTTTCAACAGAAGAGCTATTGACTGACTTGGATAGGATTGAAGGTGTCGCCATCATAGGCAATTTTGAAAATAGGGTAAACCTTTGGGATTCTTTTTTTTTTTTTTTGATGACATTTCTAGAAGTCTGAGATGCAGAAGACACCATTATTTTGTATAGGTATTGGCATATATAACCAGTTAGACAAACAGTCAGGTTTGAATGAAATGTGGTTTTAATTTCAAGAGATTTTGTTCGGTTGCTTGCATCTGTTCTTCATGTGATATATACTTTTTTTTTAATATAATCATTCTCAATATATTTTCATCCTCTTCTGGTCAACCTTTTTAATCTGAAGATTTAAAAATCCTGCAAAATTTTGGGTTAAGAATGTAAGAAATTTGTGTTGCCATTCTGCGGGATGGTACAGATTGTCGATATCTCATGAGGTACAGGTGGATTAGTTACAAAAAAATCGGTGCAGCCTATCATTAAGGACACAACTTCATTTGAAGGTAACTGGATACAAGCCGGATATGCGGTGCAAAAGAATTGATCTCTCATTGATGGATTCGATGTTAGAGGTGTGATCACTGGGTTTTGCTGGGCAGAAATATATGGCTACTCTCTGATGTTAATCTACAGGGCAATGTTTGCTGAACTTGTAGGTATGTGATTCTCCCCAGGCAATGGAGCAGGTCATTCTCTTGTTTTGTACAGCATCAATACTTGAATCTGCTTTGCCAGGCTATGAATGGGTTGTTCTTAATTCACCAATACAGAGTATCCCTGTCCTTTGATCCCTTGTACCTTTGGTTTTATAGGCAACGTATCTTCCTGTAAAACCCTTGGATTTTGATGCCATCAATTGCTCTCTGTGAAAGATGATAATAGTGCAGGATTGTTGCTTCAGTCCCAATCCAGGGTTGGACAGTGCCATTTGAGATGATATAAGCTACAATTGGAGCGAAGGAACATGTCTGTATGAGGATTGCAGCTCAGAGTGTCCTGGCCGGGTCCTCCCATACTTTCTTCTTGCTGCTTGGCACGCCAAGTGGGACAATGCAAGTAGTCAACCTTAATGTTTTGCAGGGTCTGCTTGCAATATGACTGAGTCCAGTATGCTCCCTACCGTAAGATATGGAGGTAATACCTGTGGACCATTAGGCCTGGTTGGCCGGTTGTAAGCGCTGTGCCTGCATAAACTAACCTGATGTGGTTATGAGGATTTCTAGGTTGTTCTCCGGCATCTCTCCTGTTAGTTTCCTTCTCTTATTTTCCTCTCTATTCAGTAGATTATGGGCACCGAAGCCAGTTGGTATGGAAGCGGGTAGGGCGAGCTAATTTATTCAATAGTCAGTTTTTTGTGCGGCTCGTTGACATCTGGGTAAATTGGACACGGTCCTTTATCTCTGGAACACTGGATATTTGTGAAGTAGATTATTATCTGTCGGGATATACCGACTGATCGTGATGCCGACTCACCAACGGATCCCGATGCCGACTCACTAGCGCCGACTCTCCTCCAACGACGAACCGACACCGACCCATCCCTGAGGTGGACCGACTGATAACGGACGACGCTGGCAGCGACTGCCGATAACGCTCGGTCTGGGCATGTCGGTCCGACCGGCCAACGCCGACTCCGACCGCCGAAAGTCGACTTCATGTTGGTGGGACAACACCGACTCCCCGTCGGATTGAACGACTAGCGCCCGACCTCTACAGACCCTCTGGACGCCGACCGTGCTCTGGAGTCGCCATCCGACACCCGAGTCCCGATATATAGTCGACCAGCCCCTTCACGACTGCCGAATGATCGGCATGGCTGCAGTCCTATCAAGGACACGCCGTACGACTGTCAGGGGCCTTGCCCTGCCAGGGACCTGGGGAATTGTCCTGCCAAGGACGCC
>KE504713.1:701699-727115 GCA_000441515.1 Elaeis oleifera | reverse complement strand
GCCGTACAACTGCCAGGGGGTCTTGCCCTGCCAGGGACCTGGAGAATTATCCTGCCAAGGACGCCAATTAATTCCTAGGACCTGTCAATCTATCGACGATATGGCAACCCCCGGTGATGTGACAGTCAGGCGATTTGACAACTCCACGGTTGTCCACATCACTGATGGCGGGACCATACCTCCTTCCACTATAAAACGGGATAAGGCAACAGTTCGAGGTAAGTCAACTTAAGCCAAGTTAAGTCAGGCCAAGCTAAGTTTTCTCCCAGCTCCATCGCTGAGTTCTCTCCTGGTTCCTCTCTATTGTTGCCTAGTCTCCTCTCTGACTTGACCGTCGGAGGTCCCCATCGGAGGTCCCTCCGATCTGAACGGACTTCCTTGCAGGTGCTTGTTCCCGACGACCAGATGACGAGGGGATCGGCCGCAACATTATCCATCTGTACATATAATATAAAGGACACTGCTAATTCCTGTTTTGATGCTTCAAGAGCTTATTGGCTGGATAAATCTTCCAACAAGGAATTTCATGACGTGTTTGGCATTGCTTAAAAGGTTTTTTTTTTTTGGTTAAATTACGAAAGTATTGCCTGAAAAGATAAGTATTTCATAATATTATATGAAAAGTGGAAAAAAAGAAGAAGAAGAAGAAGCTAGCTTCTGGCTTCTCCTTTTTTTGTAAAGCAAAAATAACATCACAGTTTTAAATATGCTCAAATCTTGGTGAGAGAAGAGTAATAATAGAATCCGCCGCAGGGATGATTCATCTTTCCTGCAAACATAGAGATCGCAGGTCTCTAGTAGGTTTGGTGTCCTTAGCTCGTGGAGGAAGCAGAGGGGAAAATAACTTTCAAGAATTGAAAAAAAAAAAGAACAAACCAAAATAATAAAACAACCCATCCCACCTCTGACCGTAATGGAAGAGAGTCGCTTGGTGTGCAACCGGAAATTTACACCGAATGTTGTATTCGGTCCAAGGAACGTCACCATTTCGCTAAAGGATTAGTCCTAAGAATATTGAACCGAAAATTATATCCAACCCTGCTTGCCCATGCGCACTAGGAAGTCAGAAAATAATCTGAATTCACAGAATTTGAACTCTTAGTGGATGTGGGTTTTAGATCCTGGTCTAATTAACATGATGTAGAGGCTTGTCAATGGCTCCAGTCAAGAATGGCATGGGTCAAGTTGGGTTCAGGTCCGGTTGAGTTATAGCCATCAGAAAAAAAAACTCTCAACCTGAACCAAATTTGTCTATTGAATAGGTATAAATTAAATACAGCATGCATGTTAATGATCTAGCATATATAACTCATTTAGTGAGTAGATTAAGCTGGGTTGGACTTGTGATGGCTTGCAAAATTAAATTAGTAAACTAGATTTCTAATGGATTAATGGATTGAATATGTGTTAAAAAGATTGGGTACAATCATATCAATCTGATTCAATTATCAAACAAATATTATTAACTGGTTCAGAACTCTAAACTTGAATTCACCCCATTTAAGACCTGTTTGGATGCCAGAAAATGATAAGAGCCTCATGAGAAATGGTGAATCCCTATTTCTAGTGTTAGTGGTTTGACTCGGTCGACACCAAAACGAGTCCTAAAGGGACTCCTTTTCCCTTCCAGCTGTCACATTATACAGGGTTTTAAATACCCACCGAAGGATTCACGGCTTTTTTTCCTAAGCGGTACAGATCTCGCGGTGCAGCACTCCTCAGTAGTTCACGATTGCGCGGCACCTCCTCAGCGATTCACGGCATCGCGGCGCGGCGCTCATTTATTATTTTTTCTATTTTCTAAAATATATATTTACGAAGAGAAGAATTTCTGGATACACAGGATCTTTGAAAATTTTATGAGTGCTTCTCCTGTTATAATCTTGATTGTGAAATTGCTCATTTTCATTTGTAGATGTAGGTACACTATTGAACCACGCTAAATTCTGATGTGCTCGTTTCTCTTCTTTTCTTTTCTTTTTTTTGAATCTATTTTCATCGATTTATTCAAACAAACTGGTATCAGAGCTATTCTATTTTCTTGATGGATTAAGATGACGATGAAATTCGAGATCCAAAAATTTGATAGAATCGATAGCTTTGCATTATGGCAAGTTAAGATGTATGCTGTATCGATACAGCAGAGATTGCAGAAGGCTCTGTTGGAAAAGAAAAGATGTCCAATTTATTGGTGCCAGAGCAAAAAGAGGAGATTGATGAGAAATCTCTTACGGCAATATAGTTGTACTTATCTAATGAGGTATTGCGCGAGGTTTTGGATGAAAAGATTGCTGCAGAGCTATAGCTTAAGTTGGAGTCTCTCTACATGATAAAGTCCCTCACCAATAAGTTATATTTAAAGCAACGTCTCTTCATATTGTGTATGATGGAAGATACCTCTATTAAATTATATTTAGATGAATTTAGTTCTATTATTATGGATCTCCGCTCGATAGATGTTAAAATCGAAGAGGAGGATGAAGCCCTTTTATTATTGTGTTCTTTATCACACTCTTATAAGAATTTTCATGAGGCCTTCTTGTTTGGACGAGATACTTTGTGTCTTGATGATGTCAAGTCCTCCCTACTTTCAAAAGAAAGAATTGACATACAAATAAGCAATGAAACAGGTGGAGCTTCAGGAAAAAGTTTGATTGCTCGAGGGAGGTCTAGAAAAAAGATTCTGATAATAAAGGTACATCCAGATCAAAGTCAAAGCATAGGAATCTGATTTGTAGTTATTGTAAGAAGAAGGGTTCTATAAAATTAATTGTTTCGAGCTAAAAAATAAAGAACAATGAAAGAAAATGATGATAAGCATCAAGAACAGAAAAGCACTAATACTGAGACAGAAGCAAATGTTGTTGTAGGAGAATCAGATAGTGATGATATTGTCTTCATAGCTATAGATAAGACACATAGACAAGATGAGTGGCTTATCGACTCCGCATGTTCCTATCATATCTATACTCACAGAAAGTGGTTCTTGACATACAAGCCTATTCAAAGTGGAGTTGTATTGATAGAAAATCATGCCAGGTGTACAGTAATTGATATTGGCACTGTTCATGTGAGAATGTTCGATGGAGTGGTGAGGACTTCATCGGAGGTTCGACATGTTCCGGATATAAGGAAAAACTGATCTTATTGGGTACTCTTGATGCTAAAGGCTTCAGGTATTCTTCGACTGATGGATTGATGAAGGTCACTAAAAGAAATCTTGTAGTAATGAAGGTCAAGTTGTCTGACTTGTTTTATATTCTATAAGGTTCCACGATGACAAGTTCATCGGCGGTGACTTCTTCTTTATGTCAGATTCAGATAGTACCAAACTATGGCATATGTGACTGGGCCATATGAGTGAGCATGGTATAATATAGTTGACCAAAAAAGATCTACTTGATGGTCAGAGTTTTGAAAAATTAGACTTCTATGAGCACTGTATTTTTGGCAAACAAAAAGAATCGATTTTAAGGTCGCAGTCCATCGGATAAAAGATACTCTAGACTATATTTATTCATATCTTTGGAAACTCTCTCGTACTTCTACTCATGGTGGTGTCAGATATATGTTGACTTTTATCAATGATTTTTCTCATAAAATATGGATGTTTTTTCTGAAAGTAAGGATAAGGTGTTCAGCTATTTTAAGCAGTGGAAGGCTTTGATTGAGAATCAAACTAAAAAGAAGATCAAGAAATTAAGAACCAACAATGGTTTGGAATTTTGCTCGTTAGAGTTTGAGGAATTTTGCAAAAAGAAGGATCATCAGATATAAGACCGTTAGGCATACTCCACGACAGAATGGGATAGCTTAATGGATGAACAGGACTCTTTTGGAAAGAGCTCGGTGCATGCTCTCTAATGCTGGTTTGACAAAGAGCTTTTAGCCAGAGGCGATCTTTACGGCAAGTTACCTGATAAATCGATCTCCACATTCGGCTTTTGATTGTAAAACTCTGGAGGATGTATGGTTTGTTAGCCCTTCTGATTATTCTAATTTGTAAATATTTGGCTGTTCTGCTTATGTTCATGTAAATGAAGGCAAGTTAGAACCTAGGGCCAAAAGTGTATTTTATTGGTTATGCATCAGAGGTTAAGGGATATAGACTGTGGTGTTATGAATCATCTAAGTTGCTTATTAGCAGGGATATCACATTTGATGAGTCTATTATGTTATATCCTAACAATGTTTCTTCTGATATGACCCCAAGTGCTAGTGAGTAGGTGCAAGTAGAGACCAATGGCACGTTCAGTTGCAGAATTTTCTTAATTAGAACAAGTTCAGTCGTCAGACATTTCGATTGAAGAAATCGCACAAGTTGAGAGGCAGAGTATTGCTACAAGTAGAATGAGAAAATAGATCAAACCACCGCAGAGATATGGCTATGAGGATTTAGTTGCTTATGCTCTTTCAGTGGCACATGATACAGAAGAAGATGGCGAGTCTTCCACATACAATCAAGCTATTTCTAGTACCAGTTTTGTAGAGTAGTTAGTGGCGATGAATTAGGAGATGGAGATTCTTCATAAGAATTACACATCGGAGTTGGTAAAACCGTCTATAGGCAAGAGAATTATTGGCTGTAAGTGAGTCTTCAAGAAAAGGAACAGATCCCCGATATGAAAGATACAAGGTACAAAGCTCGTTTAGTTGCTAAAGGCTACAATCAGGTAGAAGATGTTGATTTTAATAATATTTTTTTCATCCGTCGTCAAGAATACTTCTATTCATGTTCTTTTATCATTGGTAGCCATGCATGGTCTGTATCTTGAGCAGCTCGATGTTAAGACAGCCTTTCTATATAGAGAATTTGAGGAGAAAATTTATATGAAATAGCTGGAGGGATTCATTATTGAAGGAAAGGAGGACCATGTTTGCCTGTTAAAGAATCACTTTATAGCTTGAAGCAATCTCTTCGACAATGGTACAAGCGGTTTGACTCTTTCATGACAGGTCATGGATATTTCAGAAGCAAGCCTGACAGTTGGATGTACTTTAGAAACTTGTAATGGATCTTTCATATATTTGTTGCTCTAGGTCGATGATATATTAATTACTTTGAGCAACATAGTTGAGATAAATAAGTTAAAGGCATTACTGAAAGGTGAGTTTAAAATAAAAGATCTAGGTGCTGCTAAGAAAATCTTCGAAATAAAAATTAAGAGGGACGGAAAAGGACTATTGCATTTGACACATGAGGAATACATAGAAAAGATTCTTCGATGTTTTGGGATGATAGATGAAAAGCCGATGAGCACTCCCCTTACGGCGCACTTTAGACTTTCAGCCGTGTTGTCACCACAGTCCGATAATGAATAGGAGTACATATCATATGTTCCTTATTCCAGTGCTATTGGAAGCATTATGTACGCTGTGGTTTGCACACGGCCAGACATCTCCTATGTAGTGAATATGGTTAGCAGATCTATGACCAGATCTATGACCAACTTTGGTAAGACTCATTGGCAAGCTGTTAAGTAGATTTTGAGATACCTATGAGGTATCACTAGCACTTGTTTGGAGTTTGAGAGATATAAGGATGGTGTGGTTGGATATGTTGATTCGGATTTTACAGATGATCTGAATAGGAGGAGATCACTTTCAGGTTATGTTTCTTCATTGGTGGATGTGCAATTAGTTGGAAAGCTTCATTGCAACCCATTGTGGCTTTGTTTATGATCGAGGCGGAGTATGTCACTATGACAGAGGGTGTGAAGAAAGCTGTGGCTACGAGGCTTATTAGAAGAGCTTACTTCTAGTTGAGAGTTGATGGTTGTGTATTCAGATAGTCAGAGTGCTATTATTTATTTATAGATCCGATATTTTATGAAAGGACAAAGCATATCGATGTGAAGTTTATTTCGTTTGGGATGTGATTGGAAACGCACAGTGACTGTTAAGAAAATTGGTACTACCGATAATTCAGCTGACATAATGACGAAGTCTCTTCCAGTTGCTAAGTTCAAGCATTGCTTGGACTTAATTGGTGTCTACAGTACTTAAGGATACCTTTTGGGATATTTTGGTAGAGATGAGTATTTTCTACTATTTTATATTTATGAGTATTTTATTTGAGAAGTGCATCTGCATTGTCTAAGTCAAAAGGTGGAGATTTGTTAGTGGTTTGACTCGATCGACATCCAAACGAGTCCTAAAAGGATTCTTTTCCCTTCCAGCTGTTACATCATATAGGTTTTAAATACTCATCGAAGGATTCATGGCTTTTTCTTCTAAGCAGCACAGGTCTCGCGGTGCGGCACTCCTCAGCGGTTCACGATCGTGCGGCACCTCCTCAGCGATTCACGGCCTCGTAGTGCAGCATCTCTTTTATTATTTTTTTTATTTTGAAGAAATATATATTGAGAGAGAGAAAAATTTTAGGTGTACGGAATTTTTGAAATTCTATTTGTGCTTCTCCTCCATTATAATCTTGATAGTGAAATTGCTCATCTTCATCCATGAACTTAGGCACATCGCCGAATTACGTTAAATTTTGATATACTTTTTTCTCTCTTTTTTATATTTTTTTTGAATCTATTTTCATCAATTATTCCAACATCTAGAGATAATATAAATCGCATGAAAATAAACCTATTATTCCTCGAAAGCAAGGACTAATTGTTGCTTCCTCAGATTCCCGGAGCCATCCCAACATAATCATTTATAAACATAGGATCCTTGCCCGATAATATCTTCTAGCATTCAAACAGCCACTCAATGAATAAATTAATTGCTTCAACTTGCTTACCATAAAAATGCGGATATGTCAAATTTAGACATGCTTATTTCGATTTTGTTATCTTTTGGATTAAATGATAAGATCATGGATTGCACCCATAGCTTGCTTTACATCATACTTGGGATTAAGTTGGCAAGGGTCTACCAATTTCCCAGCTCGTAGATTAGCGAGGTTCAACTGGACATAATTTAGGATTAGATTGGCTCAATTCAACTCAATATGATGTGCATTTCCAGCACAACTTGGTCATAATCCAAGCTAAGTACAGCCAATACATTGCCTCCCTCTACGTAGCTAACAAATTTCTGAATTTTGTGTAAATTAATGGAAAAAAATCTGTTTGTGCCACTCAACTGCTCAAGCTAACTTAGGTTGCATGCAAAGAAAGGAGGAGAGAGGAGAAGAGTACTGGATTGCATTTTGTCGATATGTGGTATATAAAGGTAGCAAAGAAGATTCGCACTTGAAGCAAAGCACGGATTACAGTTACTTAGGAAAATAAAATAATATAGATGCAGTGAACCCTAAAAGAAATGCACAAGTACAAGCAATAGGCCTCACTGCCCCTCTGTGAGAGCTTGTCCCAGTACTGAATGAGTCAGCCTGCAATCACAAGGTCGAGTAGCTGCTGTGGCAGTAACCCGTGCCAAGGCCGGGCCGGGCTGGGCTGCCAAAAGTGATGCAATGCGCAATATCATATCTACATGCTACAGTGCACCTATCATTCTAGGGTTGATACATTGGTCAGATATGTTTCCGGTACAAGGTATTATATATCAAGATCCATCCATTGTCCCTTCTCCCAAAATTTCACTCTATTTGGCACCGACGTCTAACCTTATAATGTATGCCATGTTTTAATCAACCTAAAGACCATGTCTCGATCAACATAAATATCCTGCTTTAATCGACTAAAAAGTCGGTCTTGTTGTCTATAATTAGATATCTAAACCTAGATAGCTTCAGCTAAAGAGGAACTAAAGTGACTTTAATAAAGTAGGCTCCTACTCAATCCACTAGATGTAGCCATACAAACGCTAGGCTAGAATGCCTATAAGTTGAGTTATATACTCTAATTTTTTTAGATTTTAAAAATAAATCTAAACTAGAATAAATATAAAACTGCTTTCACAGCAAACTAACAAAAAAAAAAATCATTTCAAATTAATTAAGAAAATTTTGAAAGAAATTTATTTATTTTATTTTCAAAATATCTATTTTGAGCTTCATTCAACCATTATATTATTGGCCCCATCGATATTATATGATCATTTTAGGTGTATTTGTATTTATTATGTGTATATCAATTATCAACATCACAGATGCGTGCATATGTTGGACTCTCTAGGTTTTAGATGCACATGCACTCATGGGAGGTCTCGTGCTAGAGGGCACTTGTGGGACATACATGGAGTCTCACAAGCATGTAGGACACCACAGCTTTCCTATTACACACACACACACACAGTAGATATGTGCATTGCGTGTACATTTTTATTAGTTTGAGGATGAATTATAGCGTTTCTATAAAATTTAAAATAGATTACTTTTTACAAAATCATACGCATTTCTGCAAAATAAAAAAAATACAAAATACCCACAACCTAAATGTATTAGGTTTCTCTACCGGCAATCACAGTTGTATATAAATTGATTGCCGCTTTAATGAAAAACTAATCATCTACGGCATTGCAGTTACTTCAAATAAGTTTTAAATAAGAACTACTATAACAATTCAAATCAAGGTTTAACTAACAACTATTATAACAATTTCAAAGGGGTTGATCACAGTTGGCAATTAATGAAAATAACAACCGTTATTAAAGTATGCAATGTGTACTTGAATAAATTATGCTTTTAAAATATGCATCGTTAGAGAAATTAACTTTTGTTCAATAACAGGTGATTTGCACAAATCCTACCATCTTTCCCTTCTTTTTTTTTTTGATAAATATCATTTATTTCTGAAATCTTGATCACTAAACCATCGCAACGTTAATAAATGATTTGATTCATTGGAACAAGAGACCGTTATTACGGAACGATGGTGCTACGGAACCTAAACATTCGGTTCCTCGGCGCCGGCGCGCGGGGTGCTTACCGTGCGCCCCGCGTGCGTTTGGTGCGTACGCCGGCCCGCCCCGCGGCTGCGTCACCTCCTCGTTGGCCCCTGGCTGGTGCAGCCCACGGGGCCCAGGCGAGCGCACCAATCGCGCGCGGCCACGGGGGATCCGGACTCGTTTAAGCCTAGGAGGCGAAGCAGCAGCTGGCGGGAATATTTCACCTCAACTTGGACCACTCTCTGCGGGCACGCTCACCGATGCTCCTTCCCAGGCCCTCCATCTCATCAGGTGGAGACAACTCCGCTGTGGGCCCCTGGTGAGCCGTAGACCAGTCATCCCTGGACCTCCTGCCACCGATCTATTTGTTATTTATGATGCCCATTCCTAACGCCCACAGCTCCAACCAAATTCTTAGCTGTGATAGCTTAAATTTTATAATAATCATAATAATAATGTTTGCTTAACAATAGATCCATCTAACAAAGATAGAAAAACCGGAGCATGGTATGATGCCATAGTTTATTAAAGACTATATATAAATCACTAACGGCCAACTCGAGCAGCTGGAGATTGACGCACTAAAGAATTAAAGTGTCAGTTAGGCTTGAGGTTGAGAGGATTAACACACTAAAGACACTTCGCTCCGAGCATCTACTCCTAGTGGAAGGAACATTGTAGTCAGAAGAAAAGCAGCTGGAGGCATGGCATCCCTCCATTGCCGACACCGGACCAAAACTCACATGCAATTATAGGAAGCGGCGAAAGAGAAAAAGAAGGCCTCGAAGGAATATATCAACAGCAACCCACAGGAAAGAACAAAGAAAGAATGGTGGATATTAGAGATCACCACCTTGAGACAGAAGCCAAAAGGTGATCCAGTCCCCACCTTGAGACTTGTGATCAAAAGTCGCCAAGTGGTAGATAAATAGAAGAAAAAAATAATAAATTAATGTAAAGAAGAAATTCCACCCATTCTCCTGCACTACCTCCTTTAGTACTTTTTTTCCTTTTTTTTTTTATTTAAAAGGAGGATCGATGCTTCATTAAAATATAATAGAAAGATAATACAGAGTCTTAATACACTGCATTCAAGTCATTAATAGAAAGCTTCAGTTTCATATAATTGTTATAGCAAAAGTATTCGGTAACATATAGATTTTCCTCTGATTAGGTGTGCGAATGAAGTATGTTTCTGCTGAAAAAGCCTCTCATTGTGGGTCTTCCAAATTGTCCAAGCTGTCTAAGCTCCAAGATATCTCAAATTCTTCTCTACCGGGGGCCCGGGTGTCTGAGAATCCAATTTTCCAGACCCAGCAGAGGATTAGTATGGCAAGAGACCGCGGTCATGACAGTTTAGACTGCTAATTTAGTAACCAAGTTTTAAACTACGTAACCCCAGCATCACGTGATTTCCTCACTCCCTCTCTACAAGCTCTCTTCCAAATCTTCCTACATTCCCATTTTCTCTCTCTATCCCTGAACTCTAAAAAAAAATGATCGAGAGAGGGGAGAGGGAGCAAGAACTGCATGAGCCACGCTCGGCACAACTCTCTCTCTTGTCTTTTTCGCTTCCTTTTCGCGTTGAGGGGTCCACTTCGGAGCGCCACGAGAATAAGAGGAAAAGGAAATCAAGGACAAAGGTGAAAGCTTTGATGGTTTGTTCTTCTTCTTGCTTCCCATCATCTTGAGGGCCATATCAAATCACCTCACTCGGATGGGTTGGACCCTCTTAGCTCTCTTTATCTCTTTCTAATCCTCTTTGATTCCTTTTTTGGAGTCCTTGGTCCTCTGGAGAAGAGGAGGAGGGAATGGAGGAGACGAAGAAAGGAGTTGCTGGGCTCCTTCTCCTGATGGTTTTTCTCCATGGGTTTTGCCCTGTTTCTGCTGCTTCTCCAGCAAGTGAATATCCCTTTCTTGCTCTGTTTCACCCTTCCACTCTTGTATCGCTCTCAAATCTTTGTTTGCTTCTTTTGTAGAGATGGTGAGTGGGGTTGTCTCCAATGCGGCGTCTGTTCTCTTGAAGCGGCTGTGGTCGCTTAAGTCCACCCCAAAAACTGGTACGTTTCTTTGATTTCTAGGAGTTCCTTTTTCCTTTTTCGCTTTCTTCGGTGCAATGTGAGGGTCGGGGTTGATTTTGATCGGATCTTGCAGCGATTGCTGGCCGTCCGACGATGAAGTTTGAGAGTGGCTACACCGTTGAGACGGTGTTCGACGGGAGCAAGCTTGGGATCGAGCCCTACTCTGTGGAGGTGACCCAGGGTGGGGAGCTTCTGGTTTTGGATTCTGTGAACAGTAACATCTACAAGATTTCGTTGCCACTGTCGAGATGTGAGTGGGTCTCAACTCTCAAATCGTCTGGAATGCTGTCCTGATCTGAGTAATTTCTGTTGGAGTGTTTGTTATGTGGTGAATTTTGGTCTGTCCTTTCGAATTTTATGAAGAATCTTTTTAGCTTAATGTAGTGATGTTGATTTGTTGGTGACTTTTGGACTCAACATTACGTCATTCTGTCTTATAGCGGTATGTAATATGTTTCTGTGCAAACCCCATTGGATTTGGCTGAGATTTTCTGGTTCTTTTTGTGATTTTTCCCCCTTTGCCTTATGCTTCTTTTTTTTTCCAGTTTATGGATCTTAATTCCAATTTTACGCCTGAAATGACCTAATAAATGCTTCAATCTCACTTTCGCATTGTATTCTGGTTAAGTTTGTTATTAGAAATTCAAAAATTTCAGAGATAGTTGCAGTTTTTTCCCCCTCTATTGTTCATTATTTAAATGCTTTATCTTCTCATCTGCTAAATGGTCAAGATTTTAAGTATATTGTCTGTTGTTTATGTTTCCTTTTTATTTAAAAGAAAATTCTCATAGCACTTCTGGATATATCTACTGTAGCTGATAATGTGGATTTTCCTTTTCTGCTAGGCATTCTTTCCTTTTTTTTTTTTTTGTTGACTATTTTAAAGCTCAAATTGGATGACATCTAATGATGCATAGTGTTGCAAAGAACATTGTCTATCTACTGAGCTATGGGTTGGAACCTTGGTCAAATTAAACACATTCAAATAAATGTTTATCTGAAAACTTTTCTTAAAATATGGTGCTTCTGTTAATGCATAGTTTTATGCTGGAAAGAAAACTCTCTGAACTCCACATTCTTGTTTGACTCCAATTTTTGGTCAAGTTTCCGAAATTCTTGTTTTTTTTTTTTTTGATTTCTCATTTACAAGTTTCTGTTGCGACCCTATTAATTTCCTGTTTAATAATTTGGGGAACTGCAGACAGCAGACCAAAACTCATTGCTGGTTCACCGGAAGGGTATGCTGGTCATGTTGATGGGAAGCCACGTGAAGCTAAGATGAACCATCCAATGGGATTTACGGTGGATGATAGAGGGAATATATATGTTGCAGACACCATGAACATGGCAATCAGGAAATTAGTGATACAGGTAGGTTGAAGTACTTGAAAGTTAAATCATGTCCCATTAAAATTGTTTTAGTTTTACAAGTTCTGTTTCTTTCTGTCCTGAAATCCAGCTTGTATTTTAGTTATGAATATCTGTAAATATGCACTCATTTGCTGCTTCTATCTTCTAAAAAAAAAATCTTAAGCTGATAGTGTTGAGTAGCTAACAGCTTTATCCATAGGTTTTGGTTCGGGCATAGAGTAGGCATAAAGCTTGGAATAAGCCTTATGCTTGCCAAGCAGCATTTGGGAAGGAGGCATAACCAAGGAATAATTATGCTGGTCAAACTTGCTTTTGAGTTATGACGGTCATAACTATTCCAAGAGAGAGCTGTGATAAGCTATTCATTGTCGCAAAGGCTCCTTTATGCCTACTGTTACTTTTTATGGATACAAATCATCATTCAAAGTTATTCTAGAATGGTGCCTTTTGCTATTCAAAAGTGGAGCCAAACAAAATTGGCATAATTCATCGCATAACTATTCCCATAGGCATGACTTCTACTATTCCTATTTTCTTATCCTCCAACAAGATGCAGCCTATATTTCTGTATCTATGGGATACTCCCCATTTATTAGGATAAGATAGTTGCATAAGTACACCTTGCTGCATGCTAGAACTAACAACTGTGCTAATATAAGGGAGTTAGGATATATGTGCACACGCATATCGCCGACGGGGAAGCCTATTTGAGAAATTATATTGATTTATCTTGTTAGCAACTCTGTGACCTGTCCAGTGATTTGTTGTAATCACATTAGGTATTCTTAACATTCTTGAAGAATAAGTCTGTCAGGGTTAATAAAATGCCTGCCAGCATATGCAATAGGGCAACACATGGACACTGTAATGCCTTACCAGCACACATGTTAGCATGGGATCGACTGTGTGACAATGGCATGCAGCCATGCCAGTGCATGTCAAGTATGCTGAGGAATGGCAAGGTATGATGTGGTATATACCATGGCAATGCTAGGCTGGCATGCCATGGTCATATGATACCTCAATTCTTGATGCTGAGGCTTAGCATTATAGAATCAAACTACATTGAACCAATTTTCTCTTTGTATTTTATGGACAGAATTGAAAAGGCTCCCCCTGGGAGGCATCCTTTGCTATAACAATAGAGGATTATGCAGATAATTCATTAAGGAGAGCTTGTTTTCACTCAACTGATCATGAAAGGACCAAAAAGATTCCCATTAAGATTACCTGATTTGAAGTGCCAAGGGAATCATAAACTTGTGCATAAGAATCATAATCCTTTCTACATCATGCTCTTTTCTGATCAACTATCTTATAAAATTCTGAAGAAGGGTTAGGAGACTAATTTGAAAATAAGCATGTAGGATAGATAATCAATCATGTGACATGTATGATTGGGCAACGCATAAGGCCAGTCTTATCTCATGATTCTTTGTTTCTTCATCATGTTGCTTATTGTGGACTTCCTGAGTTGCAAATGCTACTAATTCATATAGAGCATAAGATTGGCTCACTGTATGAGGCGAACAAGTAGATGCTTTGCCTCAATTTAGTCTTCTAGGACAACTAAGTTTCTAGTTTGATACATTAGTTTAAGCGTAATGGATTCCACCATGGCATTAATGGATGGAGACTCACCTTAGCAAGTCACCAATAGAACAAAGTATGATGACCATAAAGGGAAATCACCCATGCATCATTTAGCAGCGTCAAGCAAAATTAATATGTACAAGAAGTTTTAAGAGACAGGTAGAGAAGCGGCTTTAACTTTCCATCAGAATTCTGGAAAATAAAGGGGCAAATTAGCTGACCAAATTGTGATAGTGGTGACAATGTTCACATGGATATGTGGTGAAAGGAGGAAGTACAAAGTTTTAAAAGCAATCTTCTAAGATGACCTAGTGAAAGGGTATGGTGGATTTAGTTTGAAATTACAGTGTATGTATATATATATGCATATATGGATGGAGAAATTTACATTTTGGCAGAGTTGCCCTCAGATAGGAAGCAAGGCTGAAGTAGGTTCCATGAAGCTGAACTAAAAAAAAAGGGATAAAGTTTGCATATATTTATGTTTATCATAAACACATAAGGTTTATAATTACAATGTGTTTGTTGAAAATGTATTGAGTTGTTTCCTTAGATATGTGTTGTTGCAAGGCTTCGGAGGAAGAACAGCGAGATTGGTCCTGGACCGAGCTAGAGAGCTGTAAAGGGTTGAGTTGGTGAAGACCACGAAGGATCCTACAAAAGAAGTCCTAAAACTGTGGGATACCCTTCGGTTTAGGACCCTGCGATACTTAAGTCAGCCGGGGCCTCGAGAACAAATAGTGAAAATAGAGAATTGGAAGAGTAATTTTGAATGGAGAGGAGTCAGATTCCCTTCGGTGGGGAATTGGAAAGAGTTCAGTAAAGTCTGGGCTCTATGAGTTATTACTTACCTTGTAGAGAGTATCCTGCCCCTCTTTATATAGAGGAGATTTGTTTAGATCATTAGGCCGTTAGGAGAGTTTGTTAGGTCGTTAGAAATCTATTAGGCCGTTAGTTTGTTATAACAGAATAGCTAGCTGTATGGAGATTGTGGGTTGTTCATCCACGTGGTGATTTGCTGTAGTATAGCTAGAAGACAGTTGTTGTAGAGTTGGACGACAGCTGTAATGGAGCTGTAGAATAATTGTCTTTGTTCTGAATCAGATCGGTCCTGAACCGATGTCCATTATGGCAAAAGCTGAGCTGATCACAATATTCAATTAATGATTAAATCAGATCAATTTAGGTTGGTGCATAACTGATCTGTGGGTTGACCAGATCGGCATTCCATCGATCTAACCAAAAAGCTGACTCGATTAATATGATTTTCAAATGATTATTTCTGATTTTGCCACGTGACCAGAAGTCGGTTAACTGTACCAACAATATGAAATTAGTTAAAGTACTAAATAGATCTTTTATAATAATTCATGGATCATTGGGTAGTCTTGCAAGAACAAGCATTCATGAGGTAATGTTCTTTTGGAAATGTAAGAACCAAGCAGTCAGAGCATTGTGTGTTTTTCATTAATAGTGGTATAACCATCTTTGATTGTATATCGCAAATTTTGTATCTCTAGGGTGCTTGCTGTTATTGTGTCAAACTTAACCTTCTTTTGCTGTGTTTTTGCAACATACAGGACTGAGACATGTTTGTTTTTACTGGTAAAGAAAATCACATTAATCTCTTTAGTTAAGGTTTTCAATCCCATGGGACAAAGATGTCTTGATTTCTCCATGGAACAGGATGCCCCAATATCCCATTCTGTCCTAGCAATAGTCCCAGTCATACATCCCGATGGATATCTTCTATCTTTCTCCCTTTCTTTTTTTCTTTTTCTTTTCTTCTTTCTTCTTTTCTTTCTTTTTCTCCATCTTCTTTCTTTTCTTTCTTTTTCTTTCCTTTTTTTCTCCTTTCTTTTTTCATATTTCTTTTCATTTTTTTCTTTTCTTCATCTTTCCTTCCTTTCTTTCTTGCTTCTTTCTTTGTTCTTCTTCTCTCCTTGTATGGATGGATTTCGGAGTCCCAAGCTCATCCAGGTCTCGTTTTCTCACAGGAATAGGATGGGATGGGACGGCTTGGACGCTCTCTGTTTTGTTAAGATGTAAAATCTTGTCTTGAGTCCTTTAAGAATGAGAATAGAGATATCCCGATTGAAGTCCAAGTGAGGGCAAGCCTCGAATTTAGGTCATGGTACCAACCTCCAAAGCAAGTTTTGCGATACCAGTTGATATTGTGCCATACTGGGCATACGGCACCATATCGGTATGCAGTCTTGTGCCGTACTGATGCTTGGTACGTCTCACCATCTTGTACCATATCATATACCGACACTATAATAAGATGGTACCAATATGGAGTCTGGTATCGAGACAGCAGGCCTTGCTTTACAAAGTTTTACCAACTGCATTAGTTGGCACCCTCATTTGAAAGTTAATACTTCACTTCTGTATGGTCAGAAGAGCTGGTTTTATTGTGCATATGATTAGGGTGCATTTCAAGAAATTCATATACAAGATTTTTGCTGTTTCCTTGGTTGTATAAAAACCACAGAAAATTTCACAGCTAGGATGAAGTTTAGTGCTTGTACTTTGCCATGACTGACATCCATATGATCATGTCATTTTGAATGTATTGTTGCTTTGCTTTTATGTATACATACAAGCTCACTCATGTGTCCATATCTGTTCAATATGGGTGCCTGAATCACATTACATGCACATGATGCATTGCAATACGGCATACTTTTAAATCAAGGCGACCTGGTATTTCAAGTTTATCTTTAATTGGTGGGTCGATTTCTTGATATTCAAGCAGTCATTAAGGTTCCTGTATTATTCATCTCGTCCTTTTTTTATTATTTCTATGTTATAATAATTTTTTTGGTAAATGGTACTACCTTCTTCCATGCACTTCATTGAAACTATTTCCTAAATTGAACATCACTTTGTTTCTATAAATCAAAAAAAAAAGGGATCACATTCTAACTATGGGTTGCATTTTCGTTATTGTTAGGTGTTACAACCATTGCCGGGGGGAAGTGGAATAGAGGAGGGCATATTGATGGGCCAAGTGAAGATGCAAAATTTTCTACTGATTTTGAAGTGGTTTACATTGGTAGTAGCTGCTCTCTTCTGGTCATAGACAGGGGAAACCAGGCAATTCGGGAGATACAGCTCAATTTTGATGACTGTGCCTACCAATATGAAACTGGCTTTCCTTTAGGTACATGATATGATCATATTATCAATTGTTTTATTTTGTTCTACTTTCTTCAGAGTATGTTATTTATTTACTTATTATTTGGTTTTAAACTGGATCTTTGACTACCAGATCTGAATTTCCATTGCAGGAATTGCAGTCCTTCTTGCTGCTGGTTTCTTGGTTACATGCTTGCGTTGCTTCAACGTCAAGTAGGAGCTATTGTCTCTTCCAAAGATGTGAGTACATGATAATGATTTGCCTTGTACCGTGAATGAGTTTTTTTGATACAATACTTGAGAGTCAATCTGTGTAGTTAGTCTTTCTAAAGGTAAACTACATAGTTATTTAAAGCCAAAGCCAGTACCTTCCTTGCAGCCAGTTTGCTTCATCTTGAAAACAGCCCAATCTTGATTAAAGCAAAACCTACCTATTGGACCATGTTGCGTAAATTATCCATACTAAGCTAAACAAATTTTTGCAGTAAAAAAGAATTCTCAACATAAAACTGTTCAAATTCTGAATTTTGGGACTTTTCTTGTTGTATCCTTCTTGTTACTCTCATTGTTCATTTTTATTTGCATTTTTCCTGTGCGCTGTTTTGCTGAAAATGTCTATTATACATATTTCCATGTCTGAATAAATTTATCAATTTTTGAAACTTATTATTGAAACAAAATGTAAAACATTGTTCATGGTTCTATTTGTATGTTGAAGAGTGGTGGATGATTGACCTTTGCGAAACTGATAGAATATAATCAAAGACAGCTTGGGAGCCACCTTGGATGCTCAAACCAAAGAAGGTGATTCATTTAATGTCCTCTTGGGCAAGCTGGTCCCGGAGCTTTCAACAATCTTGTGGTTTTCTAAATGTCCATTTCGATTTCTAGTGAGATGGCAGATCACTTATTCTGGATCAATAAAACTAGGCTAAAACATCTAGCTTACTGGTGCTTATTATCTATTATCAAGTCTTTTTGCTGTACCTGCAACAGTTTTTGTCTTATTGAAAGTATGATTATCTTCCAGGAACCTCAAATGCCGATGAAGAAAGCAATGATGCCTCCATACCAGAAGCCGTTTAGACCATCAGTCAGACCACCACTTATCCCACCTGAGGATGAGTCAGACAAGCAAGAAGATGTGGAAGAAGGCCTCTTCACCTCAGTTGGAAAGTTCCTTTCTGGAGCCAAGTCATCTATAACATTGATCTTTGGGGCAATGTTCTCAAGTTTCAGAAGAAAAAACCAGCCAACCAATATCAAGAGCAGCAGCAGCAGCAACGAAGGCCAAACAGTTGGCCGGTGCAGGAGAGCTTTGTGATCCGAGATGAAGATGGGCCGCCTCCTCCAGTGGAGACAAGGACACCCACCCCCGTAAAACCTATGCTTTCATGTCAAAAGAACCAGAAAAGATCCACCATCTCCGGCAGGGAAGAGCTTATTTTAGTGGCTGGGATGGGGAGCTCCAAAAGCAGCAGCAGATGCAGCACCAGCAGCACCTTCAACAGCACAGGCAATACTCTTTGGGCCCGCAAACTTACTATGAGCAGAGCTGTGAAACAACCAATGAAATTGTGTTTGGAGCTGTCCAGGAGTCAGATAGCAAGCGCAGGACGGTCGAGATTAAGGCTCTGAATTATGGGGATTCTATCTATGATCAGTTTGGCATGCGCAGCTGGAATAATTACATGCGTTACAGAAATAACTATTAGATGACCTGAGACTTTTCTTCTTGCAGGTTGAATTTTCTCTACCTGTGGTGTCAGTTGGCCTTGCCTGCTATATTTCATTTCTATAAAAGTGCATAGGTCAAGATTTGTGAAATGAATGATCAAATGGAAGTTAGGAAGAGCTTTATGCTGAGGTTGTCAAGGGAACTTAAGTCCTAGATATATCTTGTTTATATTTGTTGTTCAACACTCCGCCCTTTCTAATCGTATTAGTTGTACTTTGGGTTCCGTCTGTATGATTTACTCAAATTGTTGACGATTGTCGATATCTATGCAATCTTCGTTATTAAATTTTGATATACATGACTGTTGTGGATGGGGTTGTTGCATTCTATATTTGATAGTTTTGTTTACGGGTTTGGGGCCGGTGGACATGCCCTCTGGTTTTAAATGTGCATCATGAGCATCGGGTGGCAAAAGCATGGGGTTTTCTTTATAGTTAGTGTTTAGTATCTTGGCTTGACAAGTATCATAGTTCCATACTGATTAATAAAAAAGGTGCCACATGGGTTTGTTCACTTGGGCCGCTCCTCTGTCTAACAACTTTAAGCTTTTAGGCTGCAAGTGCATGATAAGTGATATTAGAGCTAGATCCATTATATGTTACAACCTTCACTACTCATTAGTCATGTGGATCTCTTATCGGGGGTTATCAGGGTCGTGGAGGGTCTAGTAGGATTGAGTAGGACCCAGGATATGGATGGGTTCCCTGGGTACCCCCATCTTGAGTAGGAGTCAATCATGTGATTGGGTGGAGGGATTGTCATAGTTTTATAATTAATGAAAAAATGTTGTATGGATTTATTGGTTTGAGTCAGTCTTTTGTCCAACCGGTTAAGATTTTGGGCCAGGAGTTTATGACACCAGGCAGCCCCATCTCATGAACAGTTCTTCTTCTATAGATTTTTGTGGGAAGCCAAACTTCTTGGTAATTCTGATGCAGATGTTATAGTTTTGGCCCTCTTTGGATTCTTCTGCAACTCAATTTGTTGGAAAGTAGGTTGTATTTTCTTAATTAGCTACTCTAATTAGGAATGGTAAAGATGGCTATGGGCTATGATGTTTCTTGTAAAAAAAAAAAAGGTTAACTGTATATAATGTAGACTACTCCATCCCATACATCATTGAATAAAAAAATCCTATTCTATTTTTTCCTCCCGTATATTCCTTCTCTTTTTTCAATTTGGTATCAGAGCTATGTTCTGATCCCGCCGTCCACATGATCACCCTGTTTCTCCTCTTTCCTCCTTCGCCCAGTCTCCTCTTCCCGATTTCCTCTTCTCCTGCATGATCACCCCATTTCTCCTCTTCTAGTTTTTTTCTTCTTCTCCACTAACATTCTTTATCTCCGCAACACCACCACCCTCCTCTTTTCCAACTTCGCCGTCCGTGCCACAACTCTTCTGATCTGTGCTGCATTCGTTTCTACCCGGCCATCCTATTCGATTTGCACCCGCTGTCTGCACGACCACCACCGTTCGTCGTCCTGTTCGATTCATGCCCGCTATCGCACGGCCACCGCCGTCCACCGTTCTGTCCGATTCGTGCGGCACTCACTATCTGCACGATCCCGCCTCCTACCTTCTCTGGCCCTCCCGCCGCTGCAGCCCTCTTGGTCAGTCGATGGATTTCCAGCGCCTAACCCCCTGCGCCTCCTACCCTCTCTGGCCCTCTCGCCGCGGCAGCCCTCTCGGTCAACTGATGGACTTCATCCGTGAGCCATGGTCAGCCCCTTCTTTCCTTTATAGTTACTTTCTTTTCCAAAAAAAAGAGGAGAAAAAAAGAAAAAGTGAGGTGGTGATTCCTTTTTAGTTCATTTGAAGATGTCATGCAGTTTCACTGTGGAGGAGTTGGAGAAGGCAATAAATGAGGTGCTGACTCGTGCCTCTACCTCTCGATCTGGGATGGATAATCCTTCTCTTCAGATCTATTCTGTTCGACTGGACGAACCCCTCACTTATCTTTTGTGGACCAGAAATATGCGGCTGTTCATCAAACCACAGTTTGGAGGGTTTTTCACCGGGGCTAAACTGTAGCCACCAATGGGAGACACTGCTTTTGTGCAATGGGACTTAGAGAACTCACTTGTGATGGTCTGGCTAATCAACTCCATAGTGCCCTCAGTTGCTCAGGGCATGTCGTTCTTTGAAACCGCTCAAAAAATTTGGGAGGCTGCTGTCCAAACTTATTCTCAACGGGATAACACAACCCAAGTTTTTGAGCTCAAATGTAAGATGCGTGCACTCAGGCAGGGTGAACTTTCTATCACCACTTATATGATAGAACTTCAACGTTTATGGTCAGAGTTGAATTTTTATTACCCCTTCAAGGCCAGTTGTGCTAATGATGCTGCTGAGTTCAAAAATTTACAGATGAGGAGCGAATCTTTGATTTCTTATCGGCCTCAATGAAGAATTCGACTCCATTGGAGTTCAAATTTTGGGTTGAAGTTTTGATCTGCCTTCTCTCAATCAGGTCTTCTCATTAATTCTAAGTGAGGAAATTCATCGACGTGTGATGATTGCCTGCTCCGCTGATACAGCCCATTCTGTAATGGTCGTTCAGCCACAATCACAACCACACGATAGAGATGATCGAGATATGCGAATATGCTCCTATTGCAACAAATCGGAGCACATCCGTGATACATGCTGGTAGTTACATGGTCGTCCTTCATCTGACCAAGGTCGTGGTAGAAGAGGTTGGCGAGGTGGTGGGCACTTTGGAGGAGCAATCGATCGTGGTCAGGCCAATTTTTCTGAGGTCCACGTTGCTATTTCATCTGTTTCAGCTTCTCTGTCTATCATGATTTCATTTATTTTGCTACTCCATCTACTAATACTGAAGGTTCTTTATCTATGGAGGAATTGCAGACCCTACATCACATTCTGATCAGGCTGAACACTTCTTTTAGTAATACCTCTTCATCTGCTATGGGTTTGCTTAGTGATTCTTCCAGTCTTTCTTTCATTTTTCATTTTCGTTTTGCACAAACTAATTCTTATACTTCTGATAGTGATAGTATACTTACTGCCTTAGATACTTTTCAATATTGGATCCTAGACTCAGAACTACTAGTCGCATGACTAGGGTTGGCAAAATATGACCCGACCCGCCAACTCGACCCATGTTCGACCACCATAAATAGTTTTGAATTTAGGCTAAACAGAATCGGATTATAAACGGATCGACCCATTTAACCCGTTTAATAATTGGGTCGGATATGGATTTTAGATATCTGACTCGTTTAACCCGTTTAACCCATTTAATATTTAGGTTTGGTTGTCAGATAACCCATTTAACTTGTTTAACCTGTTTAATCTATTTCTGACCCATTTAATCCGATTTGTTTAACCTGTTTAACCCATTTAAGATCCGTTTAATCTGTTTAAAACCTGTTTAACCTGTTTCTGACATTTAACTTGATTCGTTTAACCTGTTTCTGACGCATTTAACCTATTTAACCTAATTTGATCTATTTAATAAATGGATTAAATGGATCGGATCGGGTTATCTGTTTATTAAACATGTTAGGTTCAGATTTAAATTTTTGATCTGTTTAATAAACAGGTCGGGTTTGGGTTGACCATTTTCTGATCCGATCCGTTTATGACCCAATCCGTTTATGACCGACCCGACCCATTTGCCACCCCTACACATGACAGGACAATCCAAATCATTCGTATCATATTCACCTTACCTTGGTTGGGATAAAGTACATATAGCTGATGGATCATTCTCCACTGTGTCAGAAAAAGGTTCTGTCAACTGTATACCGACCATGATATTATCCTCAGTTTTATATGTTCTTAGTTTTTTTACTAATCTCCTCTCTATAAGCTCCATTACGGCTGTTTAAATTGCAAAGTAACATTTTTTCCTACTTGTTGTGTTCTCCAGGAGCTGATAACGGAGGAGACGATTGGATATGGTAGAATGCATGACGGGCTTTATTATCTGACTGAAAGAGGACAGAAAGGTAATCTGGAGACTGGCTTAGTTGTATCTTCTTCCGAGAATGCTGTGCATGAACTCCAATTACAACATTGTAGGCTTGGTCATCTTTCTTTTTCTGTGTTAGCAAGACTTTTTCCTAGTTTATATAATATCTGTGACAAGCATAAATTGATTTGTGATGCATGTGAGTTTGCTAAACACACACGAACTATTTATCCTATTTCTGGCACTCGAAGTATTAAGATCTTTGATGTTATTCACTCTGATGTATGGGGAACATGTAGTACTGTTTCTTTTTTGGATATCGGTACTTTGTTATATTTATTGACTGTCATAGTAGAGTGATCTGGGTTTATCTACTAAAGATGAAGGATAAGGTTCTTAGGTGCTTCAAGGAGTTCCACAAATTTGTAAATACTCAGTTTAATACCACAATCAAAACTCTGAGATCTGATAACGGCATTGAGTACATGAATAGAGAGTTTTGTGAGTATTTAGCTGCTCATGGGATTGTCCATCAAACTACATATATCGATATACCTGCTCAGAATAGTATTGCTGAACATAAAAATCGATATTTATTGGAAGTAGCTCGATTTTTATCCTTCATTATGAGGGTTTCTAAGTTTCTTTGGGGTGAGGCAGTTCTTACTGCAGCCTATCTTATTAATCGGATGCCTCTTCGAGCTTTAGACTATCGCAAGGCACTTGAGTGCCTACAAAGAGTATCTTCTTTTGTTATACCTCCTCGGATATTTGGATGTATGTGCTTTGTCCGAGATCATCAATCTATGATTGGTAACTTGATCCTCGGGCTCTCAAGTGTATTTTGTTGGCTATTCTGCTGCTTAGAAGGGATACAAATGCTATTATCCTTTCGAGCAGCGTATGTTGGTTAGTATGGATGTGACATTCCAAGAGTCTGAGGCATTCTTTAGCAGTGATCCCGTGGATGTGCCCACCAATCAACCTACTATTGTATCTGACTTTTCTTTTCTCCTGATGTTTCATCTGATTTCACCGATCGTGAGGAAGAGTCTGAGGAGCAGAAGTCTAGAGAGCAGGAGCAATTAGATAGTAATTCTGTAGATAGTAATTTTGATCGACAGAGGGAGCAGCAGTCTTCTCCACATGTTACAGAGCCTGTTATAGAGCCTGGTATGCATTCTCCTACTACCCAACAGTCTTTTTCAGAGTTAGCTCCGATATCTTTCTCTCCCAATAATAATGACGGTAACATTCATTTAATTGATTTACATCTTCCTATTGCTCATAGAAAAGTTTTTCGTCCACATATTATTCCTCCTCGTTACCGTCATGATATTACTAATTTTGCTTCCTATGAGTCTCTTTCACCTTCGTATAGATCTTTTATTGCATCTCTGGTTCATCTCTATTCCCTCGTACTGGAAGGATACTATGGCAGATCTAAAATGGAAGGAGGCAATGCTTGAGGAGATGAAGGCCTTGGCCAAGAACAATATATGGAAGCTTGTTTCATTACTTGTTGGGAAATAAGCTGTTGGTTGCAGATGGATTTTTACAATGAAACAAACTCCAGAGGGGACTGTTGATCGCTATAAAGCGTGATAGATAGCAAAAGGTTATATTTAGACATATGGAATAGACTGTGATGAAACCTTTGCTCCAGTTGTAAAAATCAACTCTATGAGGACTCTTATTTCTTGTGCTGCTAATCTTGGCTGGAACCTTTCTCAATTAGATGTTAAGAACGCTTTTTTACATGGGGATATTTAGGAGGAGGTGTACATGAAAATTCCTCTAGATATCTCTAGTGCTGCAACTGCTGGAAAGGTGTGTCAGCTGCGTCGCTCACTTTATGGCTTGAAACAGTTACCTCGAGCTTGGTTTGATCGATTTCAATGCGTAGTATTAGAAATGGTTTATCAGCAAAGTAATACCGATCATACTATATTTTTCAGCATAACAATAGGAAGGTTGCAGTTTTAATAGTGTACGTTGATAATATAATTCTGACAGGTGATGATCTTTCAGAGATTGATCGTCTAAAGACTCATTTAGCTTAGTCATTTGAAGTCAAAGATCTTGATCTTTTGAAATACTTCTTTAGGATTAAAGTTGCTAAATCATCTCATGGCATTTTTCTTTCTCAGCGAAGGTATGTGCTTGACTTACTGACATAAATAGGCATATTGTATTGTAGACCTGCAGCTACTCCCATCGAGTAGAACCATCATCTCATGGCAAATGATGGTACTCCAGTTGATCGGGAGAGATATCAGCGCCTAGTGGGACGACTGATTTATTTTCTCATGCTCGTCCTGACATCACTTTTGCTGTTAGTGTCGTGAGTCAGTATATACACAATCCTCGTAAGAAATATTAGGAAGCTGCCTATCGGATTGTACATTATCTTAAAAGGTGTTCTGGACGTGGTCTTCTGTTTTCTCGTCATGGACACCTTAAGATCGAGGGGTATACTGATGCTGACTGAACTGAAGCTCTGGATGATAGAAAGTCCACCTCATATTATTGTACTTTCTTAGGTGGTAATTTTGTGACATGGCACAGCAAGAAGCAGGATGTGGTTGCTCGTTCCAGTACACAGGCTAAATATCGGGCCTTAGCTCAAGAGGTCTGTGAAGTTATATGGTTAAAACAACTTCTGACTGAGTTGCATCTTTTTCGATCTTTTCCTATATCTCTCTTCTGTGACAATAAGGCAGCCATTAATATTGCTAATAATTCTGTTCAGT
>KE504713.1:688235-701679 GCA_000441515.1 Elaeis oleifera | reverse complement strand
ATGATCGGACGAAGCATATTGAGGTTGATCGATATTTATTAAAAAAAGCTAGATCGGCGTGTTATCTGCTTTCTTTATCAAATCCTTTGAACAGCTAGCTGATATTTATACGAAAGGGCTTAGCACTTCAGTTTTTATATTTATCTGTAACAAGATGGGACTCCATGATATCTTCGCTCCATCTTGAGGGGGAATATTGGAACGTAGATTGCATTTCCCTAATTAGCTACTTTAATTAGGGATGATAAAAATGGCTATGGGCTATAATGTTTCCTTGTAAAAAAAAATTATTGTATATAATGGGAGCTACTTCACCCATACATCATTGGAATAAACAAAAAAATATTCTATTTTTTTTCTCCCGTATATCCCTTCTCCTTTTTCAACTCAACTTCTGTTAAATATTTAAATTTGAGACTGCGCTTCATGTAGCCTAATATTCAAAGGAGTTGCATCTCGTGCGTCCCGGGCACGACAAAGCGGTGCCAGTTTTGTTGGGTGAACTGCACATGAGTTTCACAGTGTCCAACATTCAACGAACCTCGCTTAAAATTGAGTTTCATGATCCCATGAAATCATGCAATTGAAGAGCACATATCCCAGCTCGATGCAAATAATACAGGATGAAGCTCACCTGAAAAATGAGTTCATAACATTTTGTATCCATACAAAGAAAAGTTTGTTCTAGAGAGAGAAGGGGGACATTCAACAAGATATATTGGGAGAAAGAAAGAGCATACAAAAATATGGCGCACTGCAGGAAAAAAAAAAAAAAATCATATCATCGGCAAAGGTAAGCCACAAGGAGACGAGGATTATTCCTAAGGTTCTGCTAATAACATTGCCCACATGTTAAGGAGTAACTGCAATGTCTGTCAAATCCAAAGCAGCAAGGTGTGTGGAAATAAAATTTCCAAACCACAATCGCATCACTCCTAGTTCAGTAATCCACATGGTGACAAAAGCATAACGGTTCATATTCTTTAGATAAGTACCGTTGTGCAACTTTAAATCTAGGACCGATGAACATAATCTATACGGACCGCCCATCAATTCCCCTTGGCCTCCTTTTAACCAGAGCACAACTGCAGAGTGAGGAACCCTCCATCTGCCCTTGTTCTTTGGCTCCAGAAGCAAAATCTGTTGAGTTGGTTCTTATCATGTCTTCTGTTTTCCCATGGCTCCTTTCAAGCATCTTTCATCTCATCTTCCTTTCTAGAGCAACCATTGACCTCCAAAACATCCATAGCCCTATAAAAACTGATCATATCCTTCAACTGATTAGCAAGAACTAGTGATTTTGTAATACCACTGCAGTTCCTCACGTCTGATTCAAGCAATGGAACAGTTTCCCCAAACCAACTCGAATTCCTAGACTCACATCATGAAACCAAGTAGACGGATAGCAGAGACTCAAATTAACAAGTTTAATCAAGAGCACATAGAGTATAGAGTTAGCAACTGCATTTTTGATACAGTGGCTGCCGGAGATGCATTGCGATTCACTAATGCTTGGTTAAGAACTGAGCCTGTTGATCTCTGACTGGTTCAGTAATGCATCCATGTCCTGTTGATACTGTGGCTGTTTAATATTAGATACAAAGAGTGACACATTGCAGGTGAAAAGCGGCCAAGTTATAAGCCCAAGAACTGAGCCTAAGAGCGCACACATGCAATCACATATACAGAGGTCACTCCACCTTTAAATTAAGGATTATGGGCATTAACTGCTTCAGTTAAGAATTAAGACAACAAATTTATATCAATCAATAATTCCAAGGATTCTGAAGGATAGGCAATAACTCATCATCAGAGAAGCATGCAATCATGTGCATCCTGTAATTAAGTAGCATTATCATGGCCTCTCACTCTTGTATCACATAAATATTAGCGTGGTACATTTCCTTGTTAAAAGCAATGATGGTAAAAGAAGCATTAGAAACAATAAATTTCAGACTTTAACACTTATCAGCATAGTTCCCTTGGTAACAGCCATAGATTCACTAATGAACATTACACAGATTGGTATTCATGTACAGAATCCTCTGGTTTTATATCTATTTATCGAACCACACGATTTCCTTTATCAGAATCAGCAAGGCACATAATTTGGGAACATACACCAACTCAAATCCATTGGAAAAATATGCATTCTTAGCAGGCCCATCAGTATGCCCTGTTTCATTGGAGTAGCCTCCAGCAACTATGGTGGTCAAGCCTAAATTGGAACCATCAAGAAAAGGAGCTACGTATCAAGAATTTAGCATAATAGAAAAAGAGGCAACTATGTGACCTAGATAAACTTCCTTCATTTCAACTCATACCCAATCTACGTACTCATCCCATTTATTTATATAACTTATACCCATCCATCAATTTATTTAAATATCTGTATATAAATAAAAATAAAACATAATATGATATTCAAATATCATAAACGATAAAATCAAATGTGACTTCAAATATATTATCATAATTCATAAATAAATTAAAATTATAAATAGTTATAAGTAATTAGATATAAAATTAGTTGAAATTTAACTGATAAGATACTATGAGAACTACGCCACAGCTCAACACAAGCCTCCAAGAGTCCAAGTAAAGGCTTGGGCCTGGTCCAGGTCCAAGGTCTGGTCCGAATGCAGGAAAGGTCCAAGATGAATAACAAACCTGAGGTCGCATAGAAAACTCTATGCGATCATCAGCAAGATAGCTTTGTCCAAAATCGCCCTCATGGCTACATCCGGCCGTGCCAACATTTCCAATAGACTGACTACTCAGACACCCGCATTGGCACCTCTCTCGATCCGCTGGGACCCACAAGGGGATTTTGCCCTCGTGTCGGCGAATACGTCCGTTTTAGCCGTTTCAAGAACTGGCGTATCAAAGTATTTTCCTCCTTTAGTCGCACCCCTTCGGAGGACTCACGAGTTCACAACACCGCACTCTCGCGCAGATCCAATACACCGTTGTATTCCCCTTCCCCGCTCTCTCCCCGGTCTCAGATCCCTCGGCTCCCTTGCTCGGATCTCGAACGCTCACCTTGCGCCTCCTCTCGAGACCTAGGTCTTCTGCTGCCTTTCGATCGAGAACCGAGGGGACTCGCAGGAGACCTCAAGACGGACCTCGCCATGAATCCCTTCTCTTCCGGGACCCGGCTCAGGTAACCTCCGATCTTCCACTCCATTTCGATCGAACGTTTAGAAGCTCTTCTATTCGTGCTCTTTTTCTTGATTTCTTGCTTCTGCTTCGTTTGAAGGTAATTGCTTCGACTCGGATCACCTGCCTTTCGTTTCATTCAGCTGAATTTTATCTGTTTAAACGGAGAATCAAGAAATCCGTTCGGGTATAAAATTCTGACCAGGTGATCTGGCTCTTGCAGCCACATTAAGACAATCTTTGCGCTTTGATATTGGTGACTTTGTGAAGTTGGTTTTTGACGTCTGGTTAGATTTGTTCTGTGAATCAAGAATGAGGTAGCAGTCCAAGAACTGCTCTTAACTACAATGAAGGATCTGTTTAGTTCAGTTTTTAGGACCAGACTGCAAAATATCAAGAAAAGTCATTAGTGTATGAAATCGTGACTATTTGACCTGGTTCTTGCTGCCACATCGGTAAGATTGATGATCTTGCGCAGTAACTTTTTAACGTTAGGTTAGTCCGGTCCTTTGAAGTAAGCACAAGGTAGTGATCCAAGAATTGCTTTTGACTGTAACTCAAGGACTGATTTGAGTTTATTAGGAGGGAACCATAAGATACCAAGACAAGCTACTATCTGCAATTGTGACCGTGTGATCTGGTTCTATTAGTACCATCTTTCTTCTTTGCAGCTGGTGACCTTTTAACTAGCTTTCTGTCATTAGCTTAGATTTGGTCTTTGAATCAAGAACGAGGCATTAATCCAAGAAATGCTTGTGCCTACAGTTTAAGGACTGATTCTAATGTATATATCAGGAGAGGACCACAAAATATCAAGGACAGTCATTGCTGCATTGAATAGTGATAGTTTGATCTACTTCTTGCTGCCACATTGGTGCAACCTTTCTTTTTGTAATTGCTGATCTTGTGAAGTAGCTTTTCAAGTTTAGATTAGTTTTGTCCTGCAAATCAAGAATGAGATATAAGTCCAAGAATTGCAGTTACATACAATTTAAGGACTGCTTTTAGCGTATGTATTATAAAGGCTCCGTAAAATATTGAGAAAATCGTTAGTGTATGGAACTTGGACTGTTTGATCTGGTTCTTGCTGCCACATCAGTACCATATTTCTTTTGGTGATTGGTAATCTTGTAAAGTTGCCTTTGAATCTTTGGTTAAATTTGTTCTTTCAACAAAGAACCACGTATTAATCCATGGATTGCCCTTAACCAGAATATAAAGACTGATTTTAGGAAATATATTAGGAGGTGACTATGAAATCTTAAGGAAAAGGGATTACCATCATGTACTATTCTAAAGATTTTGTCTGGTTTTGTTGGTCGGTTTGCTACCTACTTGTTTCTAAAGATCTCGAGGGTCAACCTTCTGTACATCATTTAAAGGACATCAGCTAATTTCTAAATAAAGTATGATAGTTAGATGGAGAACATTTTGATGTTAAATGTTTGCATGTTAGGTTATCTCAACTTTTTATTGATGAAATTGGGATTTTAGGAAGGGCTATGCGTGGTCTTTCTTTTTCCTTCTTTTCTTTTTCAATTTATTTACAGGGCTGTTTGTACATGAAGTCTTAGAAGATTCAAGTAGGTTGCCTAAGGATGAAGTGAAAACATGCAAGCCTATCTATTTAGGAAAATTATGTTAGATTGTCCTTGCCTTTTGTTTATTAAAGGATGATCCCAGGATCAGTGGATTGCAGTTAGGTTTTCTTTGTAAAACTAACCGATAATAATCTTTAATCAAGAAAGGATATGAATCACCTTGGTTGGTTGTGGTGCCTTTCATAAAACTAACAGCTAAAGGCCATTTTTCACTGTATATTGAAGATTTAAAATATTGAACTAAAGCTTTTAAGATGAAGCCCATTTTTCACCGTACTTTCTAGTTTTAAGATTTTAAGTGGTTCCATGGGAATATAGTCATTGTTTTCATCCTGGACTCTGTCAGAACTTTTTCTTTCTTTTTTGTCTCCTTTGTTAAACCTATTTTAAAAATCAGATTCGTTTTTCAAATAAATAATTCAATTTTCTATTGGCGTTACTAATCATCACATACTCTTAGTTGAGTTTGTTCTGAACGTGGTAGAAAGACTCTTCCATTAGGGTGGCAAACCTACTTCTGAATCTCCTTGGAAACTTGTCCATGCACCCTCTTCCTAAATGTTTCTTACTAAAATTTTTTAAGGGACCCGCTTCCGCTTCACAGCATCTAACACATTTTTGGTAACTAAGATTCTAAATGATATTCCTTGAATTTAATATATGAAATATATTTAGGAACCAAAATGCATAAGTTGGCAGGGTAATTGATGAAGATAAGATTCTATGTTCAAACCTGACTGTTCTAACTTGTGATACGTTATTGAAAGAACACTAGCTTACTTGTAGAACATGGTTTAGAAGATCACAAAAAGAATGCTTTTATTATTGGATCATTGAAGAGGATCAAGTCATTATCATATGCATCATTTGCAAATGGTACTCATCTTTATATACCTTAAGGTTTGTTAAAAGAAACCATCACTTGAAACCTTTTGGCAAATTCAAGTATCATAAGTCTGCTATTTAGAGATGTACAAAAATAATTCACTAAGGGTGAATAGAACTCTCATACTTGATTATTAGTTGATAACATTCTGTATAACCATTTTTCTTACTACAAACGTATTATTGGCTTCTAGTACAGGTGGTCTGTACAGCCATCCTTATCCTCCCCCTTCTTTTTGGTTGCCAATCTTCACAACCATTTGTTTTCTTCTTGTCGGTATAACTTCACACTCATATGCAGAGCAATGTGTGAAAAGTGGGAGTATGTTTATTAATTCACATCATGGGGAAAACAATCCTAATTTAGATAGGTTAATCGTTATTTCTCGCTGATTGATATGATCATGATCACTCATTTAGTTCTTCTCCTTCTTGGGTCAATCATGTGCATCACATGTGCCAATTTTAGGACCATCATTATGTAGACTCCTTGGCATGGATGACCAACTTGCCAACTGCACATTTTTCCACCACATTTACACTCTCCACAAATTTTTTTTTTTTGTGGGGTGTGGTGGGGGGGGGGGGGGGGTTGTAATAGAAATGTTTACTCTCATGTGCATTTTCTGTGCTCCACATAGTACAGCAAAATAAGCCTTATTTTTTCAGTAATTTTCCTGAGGTTTAGCAAATATCTAAAAATTATTTCACATTGAATCTCTCTGATTTTTCTTGATTTTTTTACACTTGGTGATAAATCTATGGATGAAACTTTAACATACTTAGTCATTTACCCCTGATTTATTTAGTATAACCACACAAGCATACTGATTCTCAGCTGAGTTTTATCAATGTCTTCAGTTCCATACATTCTGACCGTTACATTTCAGGGACATGATTCGAGCTATACGTGCTTGCAAAACTGCTGCAGAAGAGCGTGCTGTTGTGAGAAAAGAATGTGCTGCTATACGTGCTGCTATTAGTGAAAATGATCCAGATTATAGGCATCGTAATCTTGCAAAACTTATGTTTATTCACATGCTTGGTTATCCCACTCATTTTGGTCAAATGGAATGTCTCAAATTGATAGCTTCTGCTGGGTTTCCTGAAAAGAGAATTGGTTATCTTGGTCTAATGCTGCTGCTTGATGAAAGGCAAGAGGTTCTCATGCTTGTTACAAATTCCTTGAAACAGTATCCATTAAGCTTATGATATACTTTGGTACACTTCATACAGCTAGTATTTCATTAAATTTTAACATATGTGTTCTGAACTGGTATTATACTTTAGATATTGGAATGGTATACCTTTTCACTCTTCATAGTTCATATCCTTGACGCAAGCAGAGATCTCAATCATTCAAATCAGTATATTGTGGGTCTTGCACTTTGTGCTCTAGGGAATATATGTTCTGCAGAAATGGCACGGGATCTTGCACCGGAAGTAGAAAGGTTATTACAAACTAGAGATCCAAACATTAAAAAAAGGTACAGCTTTTTTCTGTAAAGATGTATTTCTCAACTATTATAAGTAACTTCTTGAAATGAATTCTTTCAATAGGATTGCAAGGATAAAGAGTTATTTATGTTCTTGGATTTGCTACACTAAACTGCAATCTGTTATTTGTGTTATTATCTAAATTCAATATATGGAACCATCATTTTGGTGATGACTGTGCTGCATAGATTGTGAGTTCAAGTTGGCTGCTTGTTGTTAGTGTATAATGTGATTTACTTGTTAAGACACATTTTGAAGAAGTAATCATTTTTTACAGGTAAGTATCCTAAATGTTGTTACACTTGCAAAAAATTACATGCTACTTGCTTCTGGTTGGTCATGTTAGTTGCAGGTGTGTAGCCAACAAGAAAACTGGTCCTAATAGTTCTATAAAAGATCCAAGGAAGAATCATATCATTAAAGCAATTCCTCTTAAGGCCTCGTGGGACTTTGATCAATGAGCTCCTAAAAATACCTCCTGTATACATATTTGCAAGTTGCAACACATTTCTATCTTTTTTTCTTGCATGGTCATTCAATTTATGTTCTGATAAGCATGATGTAAGAGATGTTTAATAATATGCTATCTGCTGAGGATAATCCGGTTATAGAGAAATGCTATACATCCTTTCAAACATGGAAATTTTGATGATTATCTTTACGAATCTTTATCCTTCATGTGCTCTGGTGCTTTACATTTTGACTTTCATATTCTCTGTCGGTTCCATGATCCATTTATCGAATATGACCACATCATTCTTGTGTTCCAATCTAGTTTGTCGTAAGGTTGGACACAAGCTGTAGAGTTCTTCATGCAATACTTGGTCAACCATGAAGCTTATGTCCTTGTCCAAAAACCTATTGGGGGGTTGGTCACATGATATTGATAAAAGGATAGGAAGGTGGTTGCAATTGGTTACTCATAATGGGCTGAAGTTAAACTTGGAAGTCGAAAAGTAATTGATGATATTGAAGATTGAAGTTTTGAGAAATTATATTGTTAGCTAATTCTTTTATATGTGCAATGTTCTTTTGAAGTTTTATGGTTTGCTTTTTAAAAATAATATTAGTGTTTGATTGTGCTTGTTTAGATGAAGAATTAATACAACTGACTGTACTGCAGTATGTATTGCGTGCTGTACTACTCGTGTTGGCCAATTTTTGAGTAGATGCAGGGCTACATCACAGTATGTACTGTGCCTGTATGTATGTGACTGGTACTCCCATACCACAGTACTTCAAACCTTTCTTGAGACCTAACACATTTTTACCTTTATTTTTTACTGTTTGTGCACATGCATGTGTGCTTGCACGTGTAAACACTAATGCATGGGATGGAGAAAGGTGGGGCATGTCAAACTCAATGGGCAATCCAGGTTTGATAGAAGTTAATGATGGAAGTTAAGCAGTAAATGGAATAATTGATGATGTCACAAATCAAATCTTTTGACTAAGCTTGCATTTCCTATTTTACTGACAGAGATTTTGTCTCAAAATTAGTGATGTATGAATGTAATTGTGCTGTTATGTTTAGCAAATTGAAAGTAAATAAGTATCTTGTATAGATATAGGATGTCCCTATTATATAACCATTTTAATTTGTGATTCAATTTTTCTTTATTCCTCTGCTTTATTCTATGTCAGATAAAAAATGTCATTATCTCAAAATTTGTCGATTGCTACATTGTTCCTTTAGCCATGAAATATACTTTAAGTTGATAAAATCTGGTGCAGTCTTGTTCACTTTTGAATGAGTTTATCCTGCACCATTGCACTTTATATTGATGCAGTATAACTTATCGGATTCTTTGTTAGATTAAACAGAGTTCATTTTTCAGTAACTGAAGGTGGTTTCTCGTTTTTCAGGCTGCTTTGTGCTCTATAAGGATAATAAGAAAAGTTCCAGACTTAGCAGAAACTTTATGGGCCCTGCTTCTTCTTTGCTGAAGGAAAAGCATCATGGAGTTTTAATAGCTGGAGTTCAGCTCTGCACAGATCTATGTAAAGCTAGTACCATCGCCTTAGAATATTTGAGAAAGGTATGGTGCATAGCATGACCATATCTGTTTCTTATTTTTTTCCCATATTGATTATACAAATGTTATTTTATCTAACTTTGACTTTGACCAAACTCTTCTGCTACATTCTTGTTTCCTCTATTAGGTGAATCTTTCAATCCTACAACTCTTTCAGATTTTGTAAAGAACTATGCAACTGGCACATAACTGATTTTGCGATTAAGGAATTTTAGAAAATCTAAGACTTTGAACAAACTCTTCTATTACATTCTTGTTTCTTCTATTAGGCTAGACTCTTTCAGATTTTGTAAAAGAAACTATGCAACCATCAATCAATTAAGGAATTTTGGAAAATCCAATGTTCCTGATGCTTGAATTTGTTTAATAGTTTCATTGTGTGGATGTTCTATATAGGTCCTTGTTCGATATATGTAGTAATCTATCCAACTTGATTTTGATTTGAAGTTCTATATCTTGCTTAAATATAGGTTTCTTTTAATTCTTTTTTTTTCTTTTGCTGTACTGCTTTCTTCCATTTTTTAGATGATCACATAATTAATGCCCAATGTGATGTTTAATTGAATTAAGCATAACATGGCACTATTAGAAATTATGGGAATCAAGAGTTTCCTTAATTGGTGTTCATAACGAGAATTGGGTGGAAATAGTGAGAGGGGAAGAATCCTGTGATCTCCATGGTGGGGCTGGCTTGCATTGTATTTACTATTTAGACCAAAGGAATGGCAGAAACCTTAATAGAAGATCAAGGAAAGAGTCAATGCAAGGGATTGGGGTGGCTTAAGTTGGACCACTCCTAAGTTATTAGTTGTGGTTGCTATGAGTAACCATAAGAGTACTTTGGATTAGCAACATTTTGCTAGGAAATTTCCCATTTCCATGTGGTTTTTCTAATAACATGAAATTGCTGACAGAGTCTCGAGAAGGTGAGAGACTCAGGGTGGTGCTCTGTTGAATCATTCAAGATTCTTAAGTTTTTAATTGTTTTAGGTTTGGTTTGGAGGATGATTAAGGTACAAAAAATTTGGTAGCAGCACTGGTCTCTGGGCAAATCTTTGCCATGCAAAAACAGTGAAAAGATTTTTTGCTGCAAAAGAATGCAATAAAACATGTTCTTATTTGGTTTCACCTGGAAGCACCAAATGGAATTTCGGGACTGAAACTGGATTTAGGCTGATGAGTACAAGACTCACCAAGGCTTGGAAAAGAAATATGCTTGATTTGGATGCTTATACCGAGATTGGTCCGAGGCAACTTTTGCTTAATATATACTGAACATAGATTTAAAGAAATGCCGAGGTGTACCAGACTTTAATTTACCCAATTTTCATTTTACAAATAAGTTTTTTTCCTTTTCATTTACAGAATAATTGAGCATCATATCAGTGATTTCAAGGTAGTGCCATTTTGGTTGCTTATGGGCAAGGAAGGAACTGATGAGTGGAAGTGCCGCAGAGGCTAAAGGTATGGATTTGGCCTATTGCGATGGCCTTGAGGTGCTACTGGGGTTTGAGCCTTAGTTAGAGCTACATAAGCTATTAAGATTGGGACTTCTATCACCAACTTATTAAATAACCAATGACAAGACTTTTTACATTTTGTTTGGCATAATAGTTTCCTGGAGCCATGAATTTTTATATTTCTAAGATTTTAAGATTTTATGAATCTTGTTATTAACTTATCCCACTGCTTTTGAAGTAATATGTACTCAAATTGTTTTCCATCCATATTGTTCTTTTTGTCTGCTTCGGATCAGTCAGTAATTTATATGTGGTAGTAATAGAGAGCTACAAACCGGGTACTTATGTTGCAGTGATCATTTTCTTTGTCGAAGACTATGGACAATTTTTGTTTCCTCATTGTTTCATAACCTGCATCAAGGGGATTATGTGTGTCTCACTCTTACACTTAAGCTTTTAAAGTTTGAGGCTTTGAGATTTATCTTACCCTAGTTCTTTTTGACTCTGGAACTATTGTTGTCTATCATGGAGGCGGATACGCTATTATCATAAACAATGTGGAAGATAAGTGCCTCCAAGTAGTGTTTAAGTTTGAAAATCTCATATATTCTCTTTCTTTCTCTCTCTCACTCGCGCGCACACACATGCACATACACACATACACACATACACACAAACAAACAAACAAAATTCCAGAAGTCTTGCTGACTGCAATTGCTGCAAAATGTGCTTTGTCAAGTAGTTGGACCATTTTTCACCATCTAATTTGTTTAGCAATCTTTTTGTCCTCGAGGCCATGTGTTTAACTTGGTTGGACAGTATGGCGTGTGTTAGGTTTTCTTATTTCTTATTTCTTCTGCTTGAAGATTGTGCGAGTTCTTCTCTTGTGTGTAGGTGGCCATGTTACATTTCATATATACTTGCTGCCTTAGTGGTTGTGCTTGTTACACTTCATGACATAGATTAGTTTTCATCCTGATTATAGAACTGCACAGAGGGACTGGTTCGAATACTGAGAGATGTCTCGAATAGTCCATATGCACCCGAGTATGACATTGCTGGGATTACAGACCCTTTTTTGCATATCCGAGTGCTTAGGCTCATGCGTATGCTTGGCCAAGGAGATGCAGATTCCAGTGAATATATGAATGACATTCTTGCTCAGGTAAATTTCCTTTCCTTATATATTTCTCTCTGTTTTCATGAATCTAAAGCAAAATTACTTGAACAATAATTCTGATTCAAGAGAGATGCAATTTGTTTATTGGATATATGTGCACATGTATGTGTAACCAAAACCTTCAGATACATAATATGGTATCTGACTTGGAAACTACAAAGCTAAGCTGATAACCCTGTGATGCCCTGTTAGGTCAGGTAGATGAGTCTGGAAATATCCACAGCACTATAAGCTGTATGCACTATATATGTACTAGGAAGTTTGTACCATCATTTCAATGGCTTTCTGGTGTACATTGTACATATTTTAACTGTTTAAATCATGGTTTTCGAATTTGGTTTTTTCTCCGGCCTTGTGGTCTACAGTAATCATGTTTTGAATTTCTCAGTGAAGAAATTGAGTGTCTGGCCTAGCCCAAATGCACATTTGATAGTTTCAGTGGTTTCCATTGGAAAATGTTGTAGTTTGGTGTGAAACTACTTAGAAAAGAAGTTAAAAAATGTTAATAATAAAAAAGCTTAAAAAAGTATTAACAGTAAAAACTGAGAACAAATAAGAAACTTCAGATAAGTTTCTGTAGGTATATCAGACCTTGTTACAGTATGATATACTGTTTGGTGATAATTATATATCGAGGGTGGTAATTTAACATATATTAATGTATATATATGTCTGTCTCTATGCTAAAATTCCCTACAAAATGAGAAAAGCATAAAAATAACAATGACCATTACTTGAAAAAGCAGCAAAAAATGCAATAGCATCACACTGTGACTAAATTTATGAAAATAGAGTCTAATTCATGTGATATCTGGCTATCATCAATATCTGTCCTGTGAATTTTGTAGTTAACTTTGTTACCAGTCATTTTATCTACCAGTATGTGCTCAGCATTCTCCTGCTTGACAAAATCCATGAATTGGAGAACTTGAAGTCCCCACTCGTGTTGTGACATATGGCTTTTTCCATACTCAAGAAACATTGCACCATGGGGCATGAAACCAGGAAATTGATGATATACCACTTGATTCATATGCAACTCATGTCATCCCAATCCCTTTTAAACATTTCATTGCACTTATTTGTCTCCCTCACCAGAAGACCAAGATTTTGCAGATCCTTATAGCTACTTGATGATTGTACAATTAAGCTCTTTTTTTTTAGGGCATCACCTGTGCTGTTTTGACTTCAAATACATCAAAGGACTATGATTACATATAAAAAACTTCAGCAATCACCGAGTTAATGAACCATACATCCTCGATGCCTTCAGTTAATCTTTAGTATAGTTTGCCTTTTGTACTTCTGCAAATAGGAGTCTATTAGACTATTGTGGGTAGCATGGAACCTGTTGCACTACTAGACTGGAACAAAAACTTTCACATAGGGTTTGATCACCATGCCACTGGCCATGCTAATATCTTGAAGGGCATGGTAAGCCACAGCCATCCAGACCCCGTGCTTTCACCTACATCTGCACTTTGTTGAATTAAATGTTTACTTGCTTCTTCTTGATGCTATTATAATTGTTCTATGCTCCTTGGAGCTCATATCTGTTCTACTTAGGCCTCAAATTCTACAAAGCCCAAATGTTTCTTTAAACGACTGATATATATATATATATAT
>KE504713.1:664569-686062 GCA_000441515.1 Elaeis oleifera | reverse complement strand
CTACGTACTCTACTCTCTCTCTCTCTCTCTCTCTCTCTCTCTCTCTCTCTCTCTCTCTCTCTCTGGTGGTGCACATGGGCATCTGCACCAGATGAAGGAGGATTGCATGTGTCCAATATCAAATAGTTAGAATAAGTCTTTCTTTATGTTTATGTATGTTAAATAAGGAATGATGGCTATGTGATCCTTTGTTGTTTTGGATTGTCAGTGCTGATTTCTATGGCATCATTTCCTATCAGATTTTGCATGTCTTACAATAGTCATGATTTCTGTTATGCATTGTTCTTGTTCTTGCTATTTTGATAATCTTAAAGTTCCTATCAACATCTTTAATGCAATCTCTCTCTATGCCTCTTTTTTCCCCTGTGTATTCCTGATTCTCTTATGGATATGATTGTCATTCACTTTATATCTCTACGTGGTCCTTGTACTAATGAAACAAAAAAAAAAATTACAGAATAGGATCTCTATTCTGAATAATTTGGTTCTCATTTTTTTATTTAGTATTTTTTTACCCTTCAGATACGTTGCCCTTAATATGCTCATGAAGGCTGTTACAGTTGATTCTCAAGCAGTGCAAAGGCACAGAACAACGATTCTAGAGTGTGTCAAGGTACCGTATTTTCATATTTTCTTACTAAGATGGTATACTTTGCAAGGTAGAGAATAATAAGTATATAGTTGGTATTCTTCACCCTGCAGAAATATCTGCCTGACAGGTATATTGAACAATTTGAATCTGATTTCTCACTTTCTCTGTTTTTACTACACCTTTTCCAGTTTAAATGGTAATGGTGTTGAGAGATGCCATTTGTCCCTTTTCTTCTTTTTAAATTCATAGTGCTAGCTGAACCATTTTAGCTCTTATTTAAACCAGACCTTCAGGAGTTTTTATTTATACCATGAAGACTGCAGGATTTGTTTATGTTTTACTGTTTTTGTATATTTCATATTAAAAGAGAATAAAGTAAATATATCAATTGTCAGAGTTGGATCCTAGATCTAGTAGTTCTTACTTTACGTACTCAATTCAATGGATGGTAAACTCAATGCAGGGTCATGCCATAATTTTTAATTGGAGACCATATCTCTTGAAGCTGTAGTTTTAGACTTTCTTTCATAAGTAGTATGTGGATAGAAGCACCAATATTGGACAAACAGGTGTCAGACATGAAAGTTGGCTAATATGATGTTCAGGCATTTGTCAAAATTTAATACTTAAATGATATATCTGGGGCATGTTAAATTATTTATTTTTAGGTTGCAATTTTTAGGAGTTGATTGCTGTGCTTTTTGGCCAGCACCTGCACTTGAGATGACCTTTCCTTTTGGTGCTTCCTTTAAAAAAGTTCCTAACATTAATAACAATCCAAGTACCTGAGATGTCAATGTAAGAGTGACTAAAAGGGTGAGACTCGTGAGCACAGAATTTCATATGAATAATCCTAGAGGGAAACTTCAAAAAAATTGCTGCATAAGGTAACACATGTTACTGCATAGTTGATAACCTGAATAGGTGGATACATGAGATGGTTATGCCTCTGTGATAGGTGGATACATGAACAACACTATAAAAGGAACATGACTAGTAATTGATGTAAAAATGTTGGTTTCTTTTCTTCAAAAGTAGGCCATGTAGTGCAAACTTGAGAAGGGTTTAAGGAGACTTGTGCAGAAGAAGCTGACTTTCTAATGTCTCAAAAATATGTCATGAGTGATGTCAATATCAACAAAGTGCTATTTTGTGTAAGGATAGATGTACAGGCTTAATGGCTTAAAACCCCAACCAAAAACAACGACGTTATTGGTTTCATGGTTAAAGTGCCAGACAGCTTCCAATTTTTTTTCCTCAGTGTAATTGTTTTATCATTCTATACATATTCCAATCATTTTCAAATACAACCTTTTTCTATTAGTTTAATTTTCAATTTCTAAGAGGGAGGGAAACAAATGAAGTACACCATGCAAAGTGGGAGTATACTTATCAAGTTAAATAAAAGATGGATACTTTAATCAGGTGGGAGATGAAAGCCATCATTGTAGCATATAGTTGTCATAAAGGTTATTTGTTGTCTTTTTTTCCAAAAATAATTATGCTTACGTAGGCTTCTGCTAAAGCTCTGTCCATGCTTATCATTGATATTTGCTGGGAAGGATAGACTATGTTGTTCTGCCTGTTGATATCTATCGTCTCTGCTGTACTTGCAATGAAGGCTTATGAATCCACATATCTAATTTTCAGGATTCTGATGCCTCAATTCGGAAAAGAGCCCTCGAACTTGTTTTCTGTTAGTTAATGACACCAATGTGAAGTCTTTGACAAAAGAACTTATTGATTACCTAGAAGTAAGTGATCAAGAATTCAAGGGTGATCTGACTGCCAAAATTTGCTCAATTGTTGAAAAGTAAGTGAAAATTTTCACTGATTTCAACTTATGTGAAGTTAAAATATTGATCAAAATGTTTTTCTAATACTACTTAAGCATGTTGTCTAAATGAAGTTACTGACTATTTCTCTTGCTATGACTGAGTTAAAAAATGTAATTTGCTGATTCATTTTATAGGCTAAATTAGTGGAAAATTTTATTTGCATGGCTTAGAAGAATCCCTTTTTTAGCAGATTTACCTTTCAAAAAGTAAAAGGGCATATATGCTTTTCCTAAATTTTAAAATTTGCATGTATACTTCCCCACACTGTTGCATTGGTGCTTTTCCTAAATTTAAAATTTCCATGTATACTTTCCCTACACTGTTGCACTAGCTTTCATCATTCTAAGCTTAAACTGAGTGAGTTAAAAACTTAAAAGGTAAATTTGCACTTACTATTGTGCCCTTTTTTCATGTGAAATGTTTAAAAATTTAGGAGGCATTTTGAAATTTTCTGCTAATGGTATACATTCACTTTTCATTTTTTATTGGATAAATAAACAACTGAACACCCTTTTTTGAGTTTATATGCAAAAATCCTCCAGGGACAAAAGAGTAAGATAATATAGTTATGGCGCGGGATGTCATTGAATCCTAGGGGCATATATTTAAGTTCCAGATTTTTTTAGGGGCATGTATGCAAAATTCAGATTCTTGGATGGGTGTATATGCAAGTTATAGATTTTTGCAGGGGATACATATGTGCATTCCACTTTTTGAGAAGCAAAAAGGCACTTTTTGATAGTTATACATGTATAAATCCCATTTATTATTTACATTTTGGTACACATTTTCACAAAACTACTTATGTCCTCATTCCTTATTGTAATGCAGCCATTGATTGGAAAAATCATATGCCATATGGGTTAAGATCCGTGTTGGAACAGCTCTGAACTTCAGTTTAGGCTTGTCTATGAGTGTGGTTGGGGTTTATGAATTTAGAGAAATTCTTTGTGCACCGCTGGTGGTGTAGAAAATCCGACGTGGAGTGCACCGCTTTACATGATTGGTCTACATAGCCACCACTTTCCAACGTGCATTTAATATCTGTAGTTCTACTTTTCGTTAAAAATTTGTATGACGAAATATCTCTGTTTTTTGAAAAAATTATGACATCCTGTGGCATATTATGACTTTCTATATGCAGGATGTCATAATATGACCCAGAAAATTATGACATCCTATGGTATATTATGTCATCCTGCGTCAAATTATGACTTTCTGCATGCAGGATGTCATAATATGGTCTAGGATGTCATAATATAGAAGGGATATTTTTTTCCAACCACCTTCCAATGCGCATTTAATGTCTGCAGCTTTATTTTTATTAAAATTTAAATGACGAAATATCCATGTTCTTTGAAAAAAATTATGACATCTTGTGTATATTATGACATCCTGCATTATATTATGACATCTTGTGAATAAAATTATGACTTTCTGGACACAGGATATCATAATATGGACATAGGATGTCATAATTTTTCAAAGAATAGGGCATTTCGTTATTCAAAATTTTAAACGAAAAGTAAAGCTGCAGGCATTAAATGCGTGTTGGAAAGTGGTGGCTACGTGGACCAATGGGATAAAGCGGTGCGCTCCACGTCGGATTTTCTACACCGTCTGCGGTGCACAAAGAATTTCTTATGAATTTAACTTACAAATTGGTTTGTAACTCCAACGTCTTGGGCCTTTATCACATTTCTTGTTGAATTTACATGTTTCTTTAGTTCCATAATTAGCAAGCAAAAGGCAAGAACATTCTGTTACTATTATTGAGGATATGTGACTAGCTTCTCACGTCAACTGGCTAAATCCACAACTTTGACTAGACGTAAGAGAAAACTGAGTAGAAAAAAAATTGAAAGTCGATTTTGCTAATACTTGTTTGGGTGTGCAAGAGTCACATAAATGTCCCATGTAGCAACTTGTTGTTTTTGATCATCTCTCCTTTTGTATTTCCTTTTAAGGATAAGATATATTATGCATTGGAAGGTTTAGTTCTTTTAGCCTGTCCAACTTAGTGCCCATATGTCAGTTAAATGTTAAGGTGACTTCCTCAACTAAAGGAGAATGGAAAGCATGTGGATATCCCCAACCTCACCGACCACTTAAGAAGCCTCCAACAAAGTGAAGTAGTGCAGGAAAAAAAGGCGGGATTGGAAAAAATTGGAAGTGGGGAAAAATGGGAAGAAAAGAAAATGAAAGAAAAGGAAGAAATAAGTAGCCAGCTAGCTCACAGGCCATCCAGCCATCCCTCCCCTTCTCAGTTGGAACCTTCCAAACTTTTCTATTCTTTTAATCATGTTTATTCATTGAACTATGGGTGGATGCTGCCTTTCGGGTTCAGTTTTGAGCCTTGCAGGGTTTAAATGGAGGATAGCACTGTATAACAGCATACTAAGTGATAATGAAAATTCAATTGGTTTGTTCTTCTACCCTTCTATTCTTTTTTAATTTTCTATTATTTGCATATTAGCTGACCCTTCACCAAAGTAACCAGCAATTTGTTCCATTTCATTGAATTTCAACTATGAGTGCGGAATATATAAGTCTAGACCTTTTCTTTCTTTTGTTTTGATCTGAAACATGGACTTAGATCAAAGTTTTGATGGGGATCAATGTGAAGGTTTTTGCACATCTTATCTTCTTACAGTGTGTATTTTTTAACATATGGAGTAACTGGTTAGCAAGAATTAATAATACTTGTGCTCTCTTTTTTTTTCTTCCCTGTAGGTTTTCTCAGGAGAAGCTATGGTATATTGATCAGATGTGCAAGGTTTTATCTCTGGTAGGTTACAAGAGTAGTTGGAGGGTGTTTCATATTTTACAGATGCAAGATATTGGGATATCAATTATTGATTCATTTTTCTTATTTGTGGCATAAAAATTGCATTGCCAATGACGGATAGTTTCATGGTTCTTCCTACTGCATTATTCCAAAAGAAGTACACTTATCTTGATAGCAGGTGTGCAGACCTTTATTGACCCATTCCTGTGATCGATACCAAGCCAAACAAAGTCATTATTTAGGTTGGGCATGGCAGGTAACATGCCGTGCCATTCATTAGTTGGCATACCCTGTGCTAATGGCTAGGGCTGAAATTGGATCAGATATGGATTGAATACTAGTAGATACGTATCCATATTTATTTGTTTGATGAATACATATACAGATATGAATGATAGTAGGATGCAAAAATTCATATCTATATTTGTTTAAATGGATATGAATACAAATCGGACACCAAAAGTATGGATATAAACACGGATATAAGTCGGATAATTAAACTTTATGATCACAAAATTAAAATATTACTTAGTGGATAGTAAATCAAGTTAATAACATGTTAATGTGGTTATTATTTTCCTAAAAATTCATAAATGTTATATAAAATTAAATAAGATTACAAATAGAATCAAATATTAGGATATGGATCGGATAGTTGTCTATCTATATCCATATCTTTTTTTTTTGGATGGATATGGATGTGGATGTTAGCTGGATGCAGAAATTGATATCCATATCTGAATAGATTCGGATACGAAAATGGATCTGGATAGATATTATCCAGTCCACTTTCACCCTTGCTAATAGCTTTTAAATTCTTGTTTTCATCCTTGGCATGTTGAGATGATTATTAAAGAATGACAGGTATAATTAAGTATGTTGTGTTCTACAAGCTTGGGTTTGGCCTCAAACAAAGCTTTATAGGTAAATGCCTGTTGGCAATGACACGCTAGACTAATCTTCATTCAATTATCTTCAAATATTCTGCTTAGAAAATCAAACCAATACACAAGCTGTAGTTTGGTTTGGCATATATGACTTTGACCCTGAGAAGACTGAGTCAGAAAATTTACTTAGCCTAACATCTATTCCTTAAAAGAGCTTAAGAACTCATCATGTAGGGCATCTGCTATATCAGACCAGATCATTTCTTTCACAAATCCCTAGATGAGCTGGTCATACTAATAAAGTCTCAGAAAGAGAACAAACGTTAGCCCATTCTCATTTTCAGCATGCTGGAGCAATTCAGTTCTTGGCCACTGAAATTATATTCTTAACAATGAGGGACTTTCTTATGGAAACTTTGTCAGTGCTTACATGCAATAGCTTGCTTTAGATTTTGGAGTTTCATGATCTCATACTTTCATCCTTGCAAGATATTGCTATATGCAGTTGTATAGATTTTCAAATATGTAGAAACCTGATTGACAAAAAGAGTAATCACAATAAAAAATTAACACCCTGTTAACTCTTTTTGCTTTGAATTATCAAGCAATGTCTTTGTTGCTAATTTGAATTATTATGCTATTGAACATCAGCAATATATAATGTAGGGGGTGCTATATATATATATATATATAATTACAATATTTTTCTCTCAACTTATGTGTGTACTGGGATTGCACTCGTTTTCCTTTAGTGGATCTCACCACTTACGTAGGTTCACTATTTAAAGCATACATTGTCAATTGTCTAAAAATCAAACCATTAGATGACACACAATTATCCATTTTCAGATGACAAAACTGGCTTGTTAAAATAATGGTTAATAGATGGATATAATTATGTATTGTGGACATGTTTCTGAAATTAAACACATTTATTGCATGTCATTGTTTGTGGAGTTTACCTACTTTCTTTCCTCTTGTTTTTGTTACATTTTAATTTACTTTTTTATTAAAAAATGTATTTTCTGACTTGTATGTGGTTATTGATTTTGAACACGGTTCCAACCTTGGCTGCATAACATAGATCTCTGGAAGTAGATCCTGTTCTCAATGGTTAATATTCCTTGTAGATGTACGATCCTTGAGATGCCCTTATGAGTCATGTTTCTTAGCTCATCTCTCATGCAACTAAGTGTACCCTTGCTGCAGGGATTTGTATTTCATTGTTGGCCATCTGGGCATTATTTAATCTTGAATGTAATTATTCAAGTATTTGCTGCTGCAACTGGTGATTTAGTTGATAAATCTCCGACAATCTTAAGATCTCATTTTGTGACTAGTTCAATCTAATTCTAGAGAAGATGCTAACTTTCTTCACTTTTCCTTTTTATCAAAGATAATATGTCTCATTACAGTATTTTAATGATACTTATAGGCAGGGAACCATGTAAAAGATGACGTGTGGCATGCCTTAATAGTCATGATAAGCAATGCACCTGATCTTCAAGGTTACGCAGTAAGGTCATTATACAAGGCATTCCGAACTTCAAATGAACAGGTAAAAATTGCTTTCAGTACTGAGGTGGAGGGTACTTGCTATGTTGGGTTACCTTGCTTACTGGTTGTCTAACTTCATTGTGCAGGAGAGTTTAGTGCGAGTAACAGTATGGTGTATTGGTGAATATGGTGAGATGCTGGTCAATAATGTTGGAGTGCTCGAAATGGAGGAACCAATGACAGTGAGAGCATTCTTAGTGATATTAGATTTATTTCCTATAATTGCTTTTCTTATATAGTTATATTAATTGAACATAATATTCTTTCTACCAAAGAAACTCAATGCTGTTAAAAATAGGGTTCATAATAATGCTTTGTGATTCAAACCACCATTTAGGCTACGTTAGCATGACATGTTAAATCTGTCAAGCTTCGAAGGGAAAGTTTATTAATTTAATTTTGTATAAATATTTTTGATTTTTAATCCAGGTCGCCTTTTGAAAGTCTAGACTGTCTAGTTATTATTTGTTTTGAAAGTTAGAAACTAAACTTTTGTTAGTTCTGACATATTTTTTCTAACATTGCCATTTGCAGCCCAACTTAATATATGTGCCATGTGTATAATTTGATGTCATTAGAATGGTGATGATATGTACCTATGCCAGTTGATTATTGGAAACATAGTTCATGTCCTGTTTTATGTTCTGATACTATAAAATCACAAAAGCGGGAAGAAGTACTTCAGTTATTGATCTTCTCATGGAAGAGCACAGATGCAGAATTGATTTTTGAGTTCTAATATTTTACCAAATCAACTCACTCTGCCAAATGATGATAAGAACCAAGGGCATTCCTACCAAAACAAAGAACTACCCTTTAATTAGCATTTTGCACATAGTTTTTCCCCTCTATCCCTAGATATCTAATATCAGGTAGCACTTCCGTTCACATTGATAAAGCAAGCCTTGTGAACAATTTTATTGAGCTTCACTTATGTATAGACCTGTTTTCATTTCTTGAGTCTACTTGATTTTAGTTTTGATATCAACTAATTGATGTGAAATTTTTCTTCTTTTCCTCACTCACTCAGCCAATTGAATTTTTTTACATCATATTGCATCAATGTTGTTGTTGTTGTTGTTGTTGTAGTAGTCTTAAAGTATGTAAAATATAGATTTCTCCATGTGTTCGTTTCACACCCAACTGTTTAACTATCTCCACCTAAGAAGTCATCGAACCATTCCGAATTGGGCAGTTCGAGGCGTTCCGAGCCATATTGGCTGTAGATCAGAATGGTTTGACCTTTCGAATTGGAACATCGGACGAGAAAGAGGAAAATAGAGGAAGAGAGAGAGGAAGGGAGGGAAGAGGGCCGCCGCTGTCGGAGGGCCAGTGGTGGCCCGTCGGAGGGTTGTGGAGGCCTCCTTGGCTCCATATTGCCTGATAGGGTGTTTAATCGAGAGAGATAGAGATAGAGAGAGCGAGAGTAAGGGTATTGGAAAGAGGTGCAGCCGGCGGAGAGGGCACCGAGCGGCCGCTGTGGCCATCGGATGGCGAAAAAGACATAGGCGGAGCCGTGGCCACGGAAGAGGAGTGATCGTCCCTGTTGATCATATTTTTTTTTAAATGATGATGAGTGAAGTCGGCAAACCCATTGTCGGCTTCACTGTGGTTGAGTTTTTTTAAAAAGCCTCCGTAAAAAAAGGAGCGATCGTCCTTGTTTCACACATGCGAAGCTGCAGGCTTGGATTTCGCTGTCCGGTGGCCAGTTGGAGGCCCTTTGGCGGCCTCTTTGCCGGCTTCTTCTATCTCCTTTCTTTCTCTCCCCCCTCTCTCTCGGCCGCGATTTGGCAAAGCAAGCGGAGGCCTTGACGGCCTTACGAGTGTGCCTGCGGTCCACCTATGGTCACTGCTAGTGTCTCCTCCAGCCACCCTCTCCCCTTCTGCCTCCCCTCTCTCCCATCCCTTTCTCTCTTTTTCTCCTCTCCAGTTCTTTCTTCGCTTCTGTGTTGGTTTCCACCATTTTGGTCCCAACTTGTATGCTGGCCAGCTGGCGTGGGTCCTGGTATCAGTTCTGCGGACCTTGCCTACGATAGTTAGCTTCTTAAAATTTTCAAGAATCATAGCATCTCATTTAGTCAGTATTCCCCTTTAAGTTACTGTTATCTACTTGCATGGCATCATGTACCACGTGCATCATATCATGGACTCATCAGTATCATATTTTACAAGGTTTATAGGTTTTGAGATCATTGTATCAACTGGTATTAGTCTAATACCCTAGATTAGAATACATAATGTCATGAGTGACAATAATCTGATATTGCTCATATGTATTCCTTAAACCTTAAGGATTTGCTTAATTCATACACTAGGGATCGTAATGACCCATTTTCCATGAATTCCATACTTTAATATCACCAGATGAGTCAAATTATCTCAATTTGGAGAATGATGAACTTCGTCAAGGAGAAATTGTACTCTGATGCTGCAGAAAGTGGTTTATGACTCGTCAATATAGAAAAAAATACTGGTCTGATTAATTTTGTCCTGATCTTCTAGATATATGTCGGGCTGATTCCTCTGGCTGCTTATTATCTGGTATTCCTATTGAAATATAATGTGGGTTTAGATCCTATTCTTACCTGGTCCAATTTCTTTCTTTTTGTTTTTTGGGGGCGGGGGCGGAGGGTTGCGGGAGAATAGATCGTTTTTGTTGGCTTTTTTCAGTTATGCTTGATGATGGACATGTTAAATTGGGAAGCCACACCATTGATTAGGATCCACATCATAAAATCTATCAAGAAATCAAGAAGCTTGTGCTTTGGAAGCCTCCTACCTATGCATCAAATAACACAATCAGTGATTCTAATAGTGTTATTGAATATATCATATGGCATCTAATTAAAATCCACACTGTTGACCATGATCTACACCTCATAAAACATGGATATATCAAGTTACAATTGACTTGGATACTTTCCAATCATAAATTATGCTACATATCATGTCAAGCAATTAAAGTTAAACAGTACTTTTGGACCACTTGATGCATAGGCCAATGACCTCAAAAGACATGATTTTAATTCGAAGTAGTTTTGTAAGGTAGATTATAATCAGTGGTGATCATTGATTTTGGATTGGTCAAATTGAGGCCTCGATGAAGGAGAGTAGACCAATATACATGTATATGTATGTATATATGAGTGTTTATGTATATAGATACTTTGAATCATTTAAGTTTACACACACATACACGCACACACATGTATGAATCATCATCATGCATTTGATTTTATTTATATCTCTCTCCTGTATTTTAGCTAATATTTTGATTGTTATTGCTTAACTATCTCCTATGCTAATCCATGTACAGATCATCAAAAGCTGAACGTACGATTTGACATACTTTTTTGCATCCTTGCTATGTTTTATTTCTTTTAATCTTCTTTCAAAATCATTGATGCTATACCCTCTTTTTTGATTGTCCCTTGGACAATATCTTTCCCCACTATTTTTTTCTAGAAAATTAGTGTCACTTACCTGTAGTTTCTCCAAGAAGTCATTTAGCAAGACTCTGGAATCTGCCATTTCACATGATTTTATATTAGTTAAATTCTCGAGTTCTAATGACCTCCCTTTGATACTTTATCTCTCTAGATTTTATGCTATTGTACTTTAAAATCAAATACACTATTCTTGGACACGATCTCATTTCTTCTCTTTCCCCATCTCTGCGTCCATATTTTCAAGCCTATTAATCAAAAATTTCCTGTCATCATCTTTCAATTTTTTGATGCTTGAGATCTCTTGCTTTTCTAAACATTCTACTTAGGACATCTTGCAATCGTGAAAGCAGTTGAACGTTTACCCAAAAAAAAAAAAAGTTAGAATGTTATTATCTCTTTTTGAGATATAAATTTGCTCTGTTAAGTGCTGATACTTGCATGACAAGCAGAAATCTCTGGTGCAGGTGACAGAGTCTGATGCTGTGGATGTTGTAGAGGTTGCTTTACAACGTCATTCTTCAGATATCACAACTCGAGCAATGTCCTTGGTTGCTCTTTTGAAGCTCTCCTCACGTTTTCTCCTAGTTCAGAGTATGCTCTTAACTCATTTAATTACATAAATTGCTTTGGTGCTTCTTATTAGCTACACTTTCACAAGTTTGACTTCCATCTTTGAGTAGTTGATTGTCTTTAATTAGCACCACTTCACCGTATCTGACAAGTTTAAGAGGATGCATTAATTCTGCAAACTACATGTTTGTTACTGTTCATAAGTTTAACAGGACCCATTCAGAGTTAGGAAAGCTACATGTACTGTTCCCATCCAAATATGCATTGTCTTTGATCGAAGTTTTTAGTCATGAAAGCTTCAATCTAGTTGTTCTTGTCTTTTTCTCTCTCTTTATTTTAACCTACTAATTTGTATGTATGTATTTGAATATGCATATGTATATGCTCGATATGTGATGAGTTCTAGATGTAAGATCTATTTTATGCTAGGCTTGCAAATCTCTTTTTGATTGAACTTAACTCATCTAAGACTTAATCCCAAGCTAAGTGGGATCTATATGAATCTTTTCCTCCATTCTGTTCTGTTTAGGGCCACATTTTCTGAAAAATATGGTGATATCAAGTCCTTATTATTTCATCCCCTGTGATTTTCAGTCTATCTCTATCCCTCTTTCCTTCTACCTGTATCTAGTCAGTCCTGTGTATTGGTGCATTTTTTGGCTGACATTATACATGTCCAAACCATCTAATAAGTTGGCCTTCTCTCAATGTCTTCAATTGGTGCTACCTCTATCTTTCTACGAATTACTTTATTCTTATTCTATCTTTTCTTGCATCACCATACATCCATCTCAACATTCTCATCTTGGCTATCCTCGTCTTATGCACGTCTTATGTTCTATCTTTCTTGTTTTTATGCTGGTTGTCAATCTAACACAACCATTCTCCTTCATCCAGCCTCGAGACCAACTATGTACAAGACGTATGCGGCATTCGAATCTCCTTTTATTGACTTATCCGAATAGTTTTCAATCTTAACACGTCCTAATGTTTACTGAAAAGTAATTTGCTTACACTGTTTTCTTGGAATAATCCATAAGTCTCTATGCCAACTCTAAATAGTTGGTGAAAAACCGGATTGTTATAGTTATGATTTGTCTTCTCTATTCAACATTTGTTTTCACTTGAATTATGATATTTTCTACTTTTGTATGCTGTGATACATAATATCATCATTATCTCATTGTTGTCATTATTTTATTATCTGATCAGGAGGATAAGAGAGATTGTTATGCAGCATAAAGGAAATGTTGAACTGGAGTTACAGCAAAGATCACTTGAATTCAATTCTATCATCCAAAGACATCCGAACATTAAGTGGGTAACTGATTCATTAGTTGCTATCAATTTAGAAAACTATGATTTTTTTTGAAAGTTGTTGTTCTTGGGTTTATTATATTTGATTTGATTGTCATGGTGCATATGTAGGTCTTCTTTGGTTGAAAGGATGCCTGTTCTGGATGAGTCAGCTTATATTGGAAAGAGAGCAGGCTCCTCACAAGCAACCCTTTCAGCAGATAAATCTAGCCAAACAACCTCCTCCGGACCATCCTCACTGAAGCTTCCGAATGGTGTAACCAAACCACCAGCAGCTCCCCTGATGGATCTACTTGATTTAAGTTCAGATGATGCACCAGTTTCTACTTCATCCACTACTGATTTTCTGCATGACTTGTTGGTGGTGATTCGATAAGTCCAGGTTTCATGCTTCTCCTTTTTGATAACCTTTTCCTGCCAGCTGATTTGATTGATGCATTTGGTCATTTGATTTTCCTCTGATTGTGCATTTGTTCAATTGTTCTTTTACCATACCTGTCCTGCATTGTGATGCATAATAACCAATATCTCAGCCAAAATTTTCCCTCAATTCTGGATTGATAGTTTTGGATACTAAATAGTTCAATCAATGACTTGAGAAGCTGAACTTGGGTTGGACCAGGGTTCAATGTTCTCAGTCAAGCATAACTTCCTATGGCCCAAGCCATCCTACTCAAAGTGCACCATGCAATGAACTTCTAGGACAGGGTACACCCTTTAAAGTTTAACGGCCAACCTTCTTTTTGCCCTCAATGTTTGTTATAGGAAGTGATAAAGAAGCTTTCATTGTGAATTATTATCAAAATCGTTTTGAAACAAGAATATCTTATGGACTGGGTGATGATTGTTAAGGATGAAGGAGATGAATAATCCTTGCTTTCTATGTTGTTATATAGGCATGGAAGTAACTTTCTTCCATAAAGATTTATTCTATGGGAGATACAATAGAAAGGTCTTCAGAGTGAAGGTCCATCTTCATCAAATGGATCCTTATAGTCATGGCTCCAAAAATTCTCTATAAAAATTTTTCTTCTCTGTTGGTCTTGCATGGTAACCTATGATGAATCTGGACAGTGGCTTGTTTTCTACCTTGGTTTAGATATACTATAGGTCACATAATGACCTGCAGGTCATCATTTCACCTATAACACAACTTACATATTCATCATTCTCTGCTAACTTTCGAATTTTGATTCTTGATAATTGGAATGTTATCAAAATGGAATCATATTAATTGGTTTGTTTGTGTTGTATGTCCAGGTGTAGCTCCATCTGGGGGTGCAGGTACAGATATTCTGATGGATCTTCTATCAATTGGATCACCTTCCGCACCAACCGATGTACTAGTGCCTAATGCTATTTCCTCCAAGCAAGGTAACCAATTTTCTATTGAGGAGATTGTGTCACTTTGATCTACATCTTATTCCCTGGATTCTCAAGTATCAGCGCTGGTCATTATTGTAGGGAATGCACCAGAGCCTAAAATTGCTCCTGCTCCAGTAATGGATTTGTTGGATGGCTTACCATCAAGTACATCTTTTCCACATGAGATCTTTTGTTGTTTACGTTCTTAAGATGGCAGACTAATGAACAGTGTAATTACATTTTTTTTTTTGCTATAAACAGGAGAGGAGAATCCAGTTTATCCATCTATCACGGCTTTTGAGAGCAGCACCTTGAAGATTACATTCAGCTTCACAAAGCAGCCTGGAAATCTGCAAGCTACAGTGATCCAGGCTACATTCACAAATTTGTCATCTAGTGCTTACACAGACTTCATTTTTCAAGCCGCTGTTCCAAGGTATTGTAATGTGTGCTAGCTGGACTTTTTTCTAAAGCATCATTAGTTCTTATTTTGCAGTGTTTAATGTTTCTTTCCTCTTGAAATATCTTGTCATGAGATAATATGTTTCTTATATTTTAAGCATATTATGGTTTTTCTTTAAAAACAAGTTGTCCACTGTACTGTGGAGTTTCCATGTCATTACGAGACATGATACTCCTTGGAAGGTAGCCAGAAGGGTGCAAATTGTGTTACAGTAGTACTAGTCTGGGGAGAAAGTCAAATTAATTAAGTTCCATAAATGCAGCTATCTGTCGTTTGCACATTCTGACATCTGTGAAACCTAGTGCACATGCAGGTTACTGTTTTCTACCTGCTAATTTCCTTGTATAAGCCAAGCAGATAAGGGTTCTTCATGAACAGCTTAATGTTGTGCTTGCCATGTAAAGTGTGTTGGTGACGCTTCTCCATTTCTTTTCTTTTCTTCTCTTTTCTTTTCTTTTTTCTTTTCTTTTTTTTTTTTGAAAAGGTGGGAAAACTCACCCAAAGAATTACTGAGAATTACTGTGTCAGATACATTGGGGAATGACCTTCCAAGATTCAAACACAGAACATCCTCCATTTGGAGGAGAGGAGCTGCTGGGCTATAGCCCAACTTGTGTCTGCCAGATATTTCACACATTGAAAGAATGTTGATGTGGCAAGCATAATAAGTACTTCATTCCAAACATGTCATTCAAGCACTTTGCAATTTGTGTGGTGAAAAGTGTTATCTTAGATTACCTTTCTCCTTCCATGGCTAATCATATTAGTCATCAATATGCAAAGAACATGGACATTTTTTTTACTGCATATGTACTTGTTAGATGGATGCTACTTTGATGGATTAATAGTCTTGTTTTTTTTTTTTGGCGAGTAATTGGCTTCATAGGAAGAGCACTGATTGAAGACAGTGATTGACAAGTAAAGACTAACGTTACACAACCAGAGGGTGTATGTTCTTTCTCCATTCTGCAGATTATCAATCGAATTTCTAAGACAAGGTTAATCATTTGGATTATGAGATGCTGAGGCAGTCTTATCACTTTGACCATATAAAGTGGCTTCCTTAATGTTGAAAATCATACCCTTAAGCTTTGGCTATGATCATCCATTGCCTTGATTTAGGAGATAAATTATGAGTGAGTATTATTTGAGCCAGTTCTTCTTTATCTTTTGTTGAATTAAGATGACTATTATAAATACAATCAAAGCCTCTATTTTCTTCCACATCAACCTAGAGCGGAAACTATCACTTTGTACTCCTGTTCCTGCCCAATAGCTGAACTTGGATAGAGGGATGATCAATGGTATGGTCGTCACAATAATGACTACTAGACTTTGATCTGTGATAAGTATATGCATATTCATTTACAATCATGAACTACACATGTTCCCAATTATAGTGAGCTCCACATGTATCTGTCGGTGGGATTCATGGACCAAGGGGAGGGCTGTGTGGTTCACACCACTCATAGGTGATACATACCCAAATGGACTTGTTGGTTTAGCATGCCTTCGAGTTATCTTATTTTCCATGCATTAGATAATTATTATGTTTATATATTATAATCTCATTAATCCTTCCATGTTTTTATTGGCACCCTTATCTGATCTCGGTTTAACTATTAAATAACCACTGAAGGGTTATTGGATGTGTAACCAAGGTGTCTATGAGACATCCCATCTATGGAGGGTAGATGCAATTGGAATGGTTTGTTGGAGGGTTAGTTGGAGTCTTGAGTTGCGCTTATATGAGAGATATGTTAATCTGCTTATAGGGTAGTTTCTGGTACTTAGAGAATATCTGGATAGAGAGTCCAATAACCTCTTCACTCCCTCCTACTTTGCCTTTCCTTGGTTCTTTTCAGTTCAATTGGAAGCATCAGTTCATGTTTCTCACCCATGTTGAGTAGTTAGGCACGCAAACATCTACACGAAATGGATTTACATGCCTCAAGAAGCTGTTTAAGGAGATTCTATTCATTACCTTTGGCACTTGCATATCTTCTTATTCATTTTGAGTTCGAGGTCAAACTTAATAATACTAGGTTAACTTCAACTTTTTAAATCCTTGAAATTATCAATTTGTTCATTATGGTGGACTTGTTTTACAGTATCTCATGTAACCCTAGTTGGAGCGTTCTGTTTGAGGCTCAGAATGCTTTGTCATGCTTGCTTCCTAAGTCATTAGTTCTTGCCTCTCTCATGTGCAGATACTGTTATTGTGCAACTGTTTCAATGCCCTCGACCTTATTGTTGCTCTCATCTTCAAGTGTAAGTAGAGGATCTTTATGAACAATGGGACCAGTACGGTTGCTTCTTGTTGCATGCGGTTAAACTATGAAATGTAGATCTCCTTACCGGTCAAAAGGCCACATAGTTTCCTGGCAATTCCCTTTTCTATATATGCCTTCCCATGATTTCAGCACCAGTTTTAGAAGGCTAAAGTCAGATTTATGTAATAGCTGCTCAATCATTCCATAGAGCCCTTTAAATTTTGAGTTGTCTTCTTTAGTCAACTACATATTTGATGAGCAAAGGGTTGGGCGATTATGATGATGATTGTATTAGATTACTTTATAGCAAGTAATGCCCTTTGGGGAATATAAAAATTATTGATGCGAAAACATCTGAAACTGCGGCAATAAAATGCGTTCAGAATTACCAATTGCACAATGTTCCTGAAATTTTAGATTTATGTATGTTTTTGTACAAAAATGGATGGTCATTTGAATCTCTGATTGTCAGAACACAAATAACAACATGTTTGTGTATGCCTTTGATGGGATGTGATATTGATGTATATAAATTGCACATCTTTCATGGAGATTAATTTAAATTCCAGTGTGACTTTCTTGTTTAAGCTTTCCAGGAGATATGTAATAGATTATTGGATGTGGATTGGCTGATAGGATAAGATATTTAAGTTATTAATTTTTTTCCCTTGTAGTTTACAATTTTTAGTTGGAGACTTAAAAACATTTCACTTATGGTACTTAAAATGCATGTACTCCCCAGTTCATCCAGTTGCAATTAGACCCTGCTAGCAGCAGCACTCTTCCAGCCAATGGCAGTGGAACGATTACACAAATGCTAACTGTCACTAATAGCCAGCATGGGCAGGTACTTAAGTTTCGAATTCCGTACAACTTTCATATGTTTGGTTTCATACTATTACCACCAGGATGTTCCTACATTTTGTTTGCTTATATAAACTATAGTTTATTTATATTCTCCATCATCCTTAAGCGGTCATGTTGAGCTTCAACATTAGGGCCATAGTAACGTAGTAAGTGCAAGTTCAGGGGCATCAGAAGGTGTTGGCAATTCGACTTGGAGAAAAATAGGAAAGAAGAAATGTAAATGACATGTAGAAAGATTCAAGGAATAAGAAACTTGAAAACTTGAATGATCTACACTATTTCTCCATATTACTAACAGATGCCTTCTCCACATTCTATTGTAAAAGGAACAAAATCCAAAGTTTGTGAATTGTTAAGTTTATTCAAATTGAACATTTAATGTGAAGTATAGTCAAATGCACCTCGGTTGACATTAATGATTCCTTTATGTATGAAATTCATGATGTTATAGTCAAGTTGACTTCACCAACAGTACTAGATTATTGGTAATTTTGGAGAATTGGATGACCTTGCAGTGCTGCACTTATCTGCAATTGATTTTGCCATATCAAGTGCATGCTTAATCTGTGGGATTGTTCAAACCCTATGCTTATGTATTCATTTTTGATTCACTGTTGATGAAAGTCTGTATATTCACTTTGTTATGACTTGATGAATTAAAGCATTGTCTGGCTGTTGGAAATTGCCCAAAGGCCAGTTTATCTGGTCTAAAAAGTGGATTCATTAAAGAATGATACTATTTTTGATTACAGATATGAACAATGTATAATCTGGTCCAACACCCTGGCACTTGATTCTATGGTGATTATGACAGCCAAGGAATTATGAGAATTTGAGAGCAGTGACTGCATTAGCGTACTAAATACTGATCAAAGCTGAATTGGTTTCCAAGGCATTAATCATACCTAGTGTGCATGGATGTGTGCATTCGTCCAAGTAGGTGTGGGTCGGGTGCATCTCTTAATGTGTGCATGGGCGCATCTATATGTGCATGTGTATAATCTCAAGTGCATGGATAGTTATTTAAATATGTCAAATAGTATCAGGGCTGAGTTCTTGGTTTGGTGGGAACTCCCCAAACATGCAAAACTAATTCTGATAGTGGATTTACTGGAATTTGAGGGGAGTGATGATTCGGGACCTTTTAGCCATGCTGTATTTTAGTATCCTGTAATGTAGGTGTGTCATTGACAGCATGGCTGCTGAAGTCATTGCAGATGAGGAGGCTATTAAGTAAGCCGGGAAATTAACCTTGTCAACATCTGGGTAAACGTGATGCAGCTTTTCCATTGCATGATAACTGGTACATGATAGCTAGCTGGATTCTTATGTGTGTTAGCTGACTTCCATGCCGTGCTCAAGAAGCAGCCTACTGCTTTTTCTGTTTTTGGTAGAGGGAAGCCAATACTAGAACACTAAAGATTAAAATCTGGAGAAAGAACAACCCACTCCAGCAGCAGTTACAAGTAGAGATAATAGGTAAGTCAGACTCTTCAAACTCCTCAGTCATGGACAGAGTCCTTTTTGACCAGTCAATCTGCTGGCTGATTGCTTTCCCTGAAGTTGTGGGTTATCCTGGATGCCTGCATCCAATGTAGAGGCATCCTACTGCTTTAGTTTGGCATTTGGTAAAGCATGGAGTAGCCCATTGGCTGGGAATTGAGGAATGGAGATCCCGCTCCTTGACCTTGTGCTGATTTGATAAAAAAACACTTTCAGTGTTTACTGCTACATAATTAAAGAATGGTTGATATTTCTGTTACCTTGGACGCCTGGGTTACATTTCACTGTGGACTCTTTGTATTTACATTCCAAGCCCTTGGACCTTCTCTAAATTCATTACAACTTATTACCTTTGTTTCATATGCTATGACAATTATTATCCGGAACAGTGAAGTAGCATTATGCTCACAAAGAATTCCTGTTATCATGCATCTGTTAACCTGGATATATCCTTGTTCAGTTTTTGCCTTCATGATGTAACTTGAGGGTTATTGGTGCATTTTGTGCTGTTTCAGAAAGCCCTTGCCATGCGTATAAGGATGGCTTACAAAGTGAATGACCAAGATAAGCTGGAACAAGGACAGATCAACAATTTTCCACGTGGTTTATGAGCCTGCTGTTTGGTGCCCAATTGTGTGCTGGAATTTTTCTTAAATTTTTATTTCATGGAGGGTTTGCCCTTTTTCCGTTCTTGCTTCAGAGGATCCTTGGACGGTCTAGGCATTTTTTGATTGTTCACATATAATGTATAGAAATTGGCATTTATACAACATTCTCAAGTTCTGGTAGGTGTGAAGCACACTTACGGTTAATGTACATGCATTTCCGTTATAGGGGATGCAGAACTGATTCATTTTCTTGGGCAGGGAAGAAGTTGTTGTACGGATGTATTGTTCGATTTATACTTTGTTAAAGTTATTCATCATTCATCAATGCTGGTGTTTTTCCCTTGAAATTATGTGCTACTCTACATCAAGAAGAAAAGAGAAAAAAAGAAATTATGTGTCTACTCGTCTATATATACCTGAAATTGACGTTTGCCGGAGCATTTGACAGTTGCTGTTTTGGGCGGCATGAATCAAATAATCTGTAGTGCAGCGTATGGTGTCCTCTTTCCACCGCGCTCAGTCTCAATCATGTGACACGTACGCTAGTTCTCCATGTGCTTGCTAATTGCATGACCAGAGCGGTCCTTCCCTTTCAGTATGCCCACATCGACCTGCCTGTGTATCACCGGGTTATCCAAGTGCATTCTCGGAAACATGTTCCATGTTCCACGAAGTCCTATCAGAGAAGGGTTCCCTGTTGTTGGTTTCCAAACAGAAGAAACTCATCTTATGTTTCTGTCGTCATTTTATCCGGGAGGATAATTAAGGACGTGAATACCGGCACAAGATCCTATTCTTGCTCTGATGATAAATATTTGGAAAAGAGTGTGTTGCATTGTATCCGTTGATCATCTCAATCGATTGGTCAAATCTTAAGGACTTGTTACTAGATTCAACGGTTAGAATATATAGATAATTAAACAAATCATGCTTTTAATGAGAGGAGCAATGACAAACCTATCTGGGGCATAAACTAATTCTTTAGTGTGAAACAGAGAGAAGAAGGAAAGAATGCTGGTTTTATATATCTATAGCGGTAGGTTAAAATCAGATCCAATCAGATTAAAATTTTATAATAGAGATCCTACATTAATAATTTAAATCGTTGAATATGATTTACTATTTCAAAACTACTTGCACATAAAAAAATCATATAATTTGGAGACTCCGGTATCAAATAGTTAAATTAAAAGTCTAATAAAATTGAATTAAATATATTTTTTTGATTATTTGATGCGTAGATTAGGATTTTTAAATTATATGATTTTTGATGTACAAATAGTTTTGAGATAGTAAATCATATCCGATGATTTGGATCATCGATATTATTGTCCAATTTTGATCTAATCAAATTAGAACCCACATTCCATCGATCTTATCCAAATTTGCCCCATATATATATATATATATATATAT
>KE504713.1:645069-663614 GCA_000441515.1 Elaeis oleifera | reverse complement strand
GGTTGCGTAAATGTTGTTCTTTAGCTGAATCTTGTTGCTACACAATAGAAACGAGCCCTATAACACTACCTTAACAACGGTATGAAACGATGTTGGATGTCCGGTGTAACCACGAGAGTTTTATACGTTTGAAGTAGGGGGTGCGGCACTTAATGGAACACCTTTTCCCCTGGAATCTTCTATTCTCCGCCTCTGACCTAAAATATTAGTGATGATCGATTTGATTCGATGAGGGACGCCCAGATGGGGCCCATCTCCAACGCTCCTTATTCCCTGTTCCCACCCACCCGTGCCAATCGCCACGTCAGCAATCTTCCCTCGTTTTGACGCCCGCACTTAAGATACGAAACCCATCCCTTTCACCTTCCCCATTCTTCAGGCTCTTAGGCCCCGTTATCTCTCTCAGGAGAGAGAGGACAGCGACGACCACCAGGGCGAGAGCAATTAGCGCCGGAATTAGGATTAGGGTTAGGGTTTCGGTTTTGTCTTCTGGAGTTCTCTTGCTTCGTGTTCTTCTCCTAATTCCAATTGGAGCGATGGAGGCGGAGACCCACTCAACGCCGCTTGATGGGTCGTCGACGGCCGATGCGGTATTCGCGCGAAGATGCTGCTGCTTCTGGATCCCCTGGTCCAGCGGGCGCTCTTCGTCGGCGCCGTCTTCCGTCGAGTGGTGGCAGCGGATGGGGGTGTCGGAGAGGGGCGATGAGCGGGGCGGGTGGTGGAGCAGGGGCGGAGGGCGGTGATGAAGGTTCGTGAGTGGTCGGAGCTCGTGGCTGGGCCCCGGTGGAAGACCTTCATCCGGCGCTTCAACCGGAACCCTCGGCACGGTGGCGGGGTCGTCCGGATGGGGTCTGCAAGGTTTCAGTACGATCCCTTGAGCTACACCCTCAACTTCGACGAGGGCCACGGCGGTAGCCCCGAAGGGGACTACACCGGCTACCGCGACTTCTCCACCCGCTTCGCCGCCCGCCGGCTCTCGCCACGTCGTCCGTGGATCTTGCCGGCCGGGACGTTCCGCCGGTCTTCTCCGCCGCCGCCGGCGTTCGTTGAGGTCGCAGATGGCGTGCCTTGGAGGGGTTTCTGGAAGCGACGGGAGGGGAGAGTTTTACGGGCGCACGTTGCTGGATTTTTTTTTTTTTAATTTGCTTGTTTTGTTCTATTCTGCGTCTTTAATAATATCTATCTATATAAATATAAACCAAAATGCTGTCGTTTTCTTTCTTAGCTTAGCTTGCGTTTCCTGGTTGGAGAAATTAAGCGCGTGGTGTAAAAATGTAATAAGTGGGAATTATTTGTGGCTTTTGTTTTTCTCCTCTCTTTGTTTTGAAAATGGCGTCAATTTACAGCTAATGTAACGGTTGTATATTACTGTAATCCTGATTTTCGTAATCAATACAAAATTGTTTGTTAGAGGAGCCTACGGGACATGCAAGGAGATGGGCGACTGTTATTTGTTTGAGACACCTCTTAAATGCCTTGTTTTGCTGTATCAAAAAATAAAATAAAAAAAATGTCTTGTTTGGTTTGTAAATAAATGTCAGCATAGGCTTAATAAGAAATTCTGTGAATCCAAATGTTAAAATGTTATTTGGATTTTTCATTTGTTTGGATATTTCTATATGATTAGATTGAAAATTTTATAAAAATCGGGCTTGGATACTTTCTGATTTGGATTGGATGGTGTTAGCCAATGCATGGATCATGCTTAAATAGACAGCTCATTCCATGGATTCTATAGGATTTTCAATTCAATTCCATATTTATTTCAATAAATGAATGTAATTACCACTTAAAGAGCCTATTTGGATAAACCTTCTAAATTAGTTAAAAATCCTATAGAAATCGGCCTATTGGCTTATTTAGCTTGCATTTTCTTCTAAAAGGATGTTCAAATCCTAGCTTTTGGGCTGCAAGAATTGAAAAAAAAGGAGAAAGTTTTATTTCCCACAGGATTTGGGCTAGATGCAGTTTCGTGGATGGAAAATTATACTTAAATGAATAGCTAATATAGGAATCCCATAGGATTTTAGTCTAATTCTATAGGAATAGCTAAATAAGCCCTAACTTGACGGGCACTCCTTTATTATTAATACTCCCTCCCTATTCCGTATTGCCATGCCATATCAAAGGATTGGTTACGCCAATAACACTTAATGGCACATTTGGATATCCTTGCAAAAATCAAGACTATTGACCCATCCCACCCATTTAAAAGAACTTTTACCGGAGTTCCTACCTAAATTCTAGTCTGAAAATTTATTGATTTGTAGGGGCGGAAAAATGATCTACGGAGATCCTTTTGTCTTCGCACAAGATTCAAAACAAGGAGGTGTTGGATTGATATAGACCATGCTCAAATGGACTTGACAGTGTACAAAGTCAGCAGGAAATTTCTTCTAGATCCTACTGGATTACCCAAATAAACTCTATAATAGTTAAAATCGAGGCATGATATTTGCTATTTTTTTGCATAAGCAGCTCCAGTTAATTACCATAACGGTTGGAGGCCGTGCTGACATGCAGTTTACGAAGAAAATGTTTCGTCCCAACCCCAAACTCCTCCAGAAGCCCCACTCCAAACTGGATCTGGGAAGAAAAGCCCGATGTATCGGGCTGAATTAAAGCAGCCCATGTTGGCGTTTACTGAGAAAAATGTTGACATGGTGTTATTAAATAGACTGTAGAAAGCTAGAGAAGATGAGTTCCATCTCTAAAGACAGCAAACTGCACTGAGTATCCAACCGGCAAAGATTAGAGAACGTCTTAACATAGACCTGCCAGTGCCAGCTGCCTGGGCAATAGTGAAGATTACTCCAAAAGCCACGAGTCATTTAGATATTCCTAATTTAACTTATTATATGCTGATTATAATTAATAAAATATTGTAGTACATGGGCAGATCCTTACCTTCAAAATTTCAGAACTCGCATTAATTTTTGAAGGTTACCATACTTGTCATGGTAAGTTTTATCATTAGCAAATGAATGGGTGAACATAAGACATCCGAGGTGGAATGAATGGTTGTCATGCTGGAGAATTGGATATGTTGATAAGGGCCAGGGATGCTGAACCTTCTTAATGCTTAGTTGATCTTATCCATGGGGGAACGAGATTTTATATTAAACTTTAAATCAGAGTTCAGAAGGCAAAATTCTCTCAAAGTTCATCACAATACGTAGAAAAAGATGTACAAGCCTTGTTTTGTCGATGTAGTTATATGTCCATATACGCAGAGTAATTAAGATATCTCAAGTGGAGCCTTATTGGTAGTCATATCCCATCTTTAGGTGGATTCTTATCTTAGCAACTTCCTCCTTGTTGATTTCTAGTGTTTACCTACATACATATCATTTTGTGATCCTAGTAACTCCGCTTAGACAATTAATTCCATCAATTGCCTATCCAAACATAGCCTTTTGTACAAGTGATCAATGGCCATCTATGATCTTTCCAAGCATCAAAACTTAAGTTATCAATTAAAACTTGCCGATGTAATGTTTTCGACCGCTTTGTTGGAGTTGATTGATGAACAATTGATTTTGGATGTACACTAGTTTGTCGGTCATGGAAAATTACCATTCTGTTTTTGATTGTCCACTATTCTTTCCTTTAAATTGTGCTAAAGAACACTGAAGATTGTTTATTAAGAAACATGATAAAAGAGTAAAATAAAAAAAAGGATCGGATTGAAAAGATTTGATATAAACTTTCAAACAAAAGTCCAGTAGAATTAAAATTCAAACAACGGTAGTACTTGGGTGTTGGAAAGAACGGTTACTATTTCTTTTGTTTGTGGCAGAACTTGGGTTTCTAAGAATTGGTCCAACAATTAGATTAGCATTGGACTCCAGAATTCTTTTTCCCCCCGTCTTAGAGTTAAGCCATGGCTTTCAGAACGGAATACCGAATATGGAGCATGCTCCATTGAACCAAAGTGCACTCAAAAAAGATGACGGACAGAAAAGGACTTGGCACCCAAGCCAGATTCTTCTTGAGTGCAAGAACAAGTCCCACAAAGTACCGTTCCACCAAATCCACCTTGGGTGGCCCTCCAAATTGCCTTGAACTTTAGGCGGAAGTGCACATGAACTCAATGGCCTTGAGCTGAATGAGGTTGTTGACTTGAAGGGGTAGGGTTATCTTGCAACTGGAGGTCCCCAAACCATGAAAGTGAAACCTTAAGATGGACATAAAAACTAATGAGGTGCCTCATTATGATAATTGTGATGGGCAGATACACTTAAGTGGTATGTCGGATAGGCTGTTCATGTAGTTATTTATCTGGATATGGAGAGATCATGTATACAATTTTTTTCCGACCGCATCCATCTATGCATACATTATTTGTTTATTACACAAAAAAATGTTAAAGAGGTAGCAAAGAAACCAACCATCCACAAATCTAACCCAAACTATTTCATGGCTTCCTGGTCCCATTACCGGCCTAAGGGTATACATACCGAGCAATCAAGATCAAATTATATCTTGAGCTTTAAAATAGGTTGATCGATATAAATTTTTTTTAAAAAAAATTTACATGAGACATATCTTTAATCGGGAAAAAATAGGCAAATAATTAAAATAAAATTAATGTAAAAATCGAGATATATTTTTATAATATTTTAGTGATTTTATGATTCTTTTATTAGTCATATCTATTTGAAAAATACAACTTTCTCTTTTAACTAAAAGAAGAATTTGTCCCTATCTCCCTTTTAGAAGTTTTGTAACTTGTTTTCGTTATTTATGATTCTACTTTTGTTCATTTTTTATTTCTGAACTTTTTCTTGAAAATTTTGACTTAAAAGAATTACATTCTTCTTCCTAGTCAGATCAACAAAACACAAATAGTATCGTGATATTCGAAGTTGCTTTAAACCTAATAGTTGTTACAACTTCTGCCAAATTATCTTAGTTCTCTTTGACGTATATCTATGTACGTACCCATAGAATTTATATATTGTTGTTCCATCAACCGCAAATATTATACTTCTAAATCGAAATTTAAAATGAGATAAATGGCACTTCTGGTCACCTAACACCATGGAATCTCTCGTCATGCCCTCCCACCCAAAGGTAAAGTAGTAACTGGGAACATCTAGAACAACATATCCATGATAAAGTGACCTAGTCAGTGGCTAATACACCATCTTCGATTGGCAAGATCATTAGTGGAATCTGAATGGCTCCGAGTCAACCCAACCACTCATTACTAACGAAAAGGAAGTTGTTAATAGTTGTTCCATTATAAACTGTGTGCACTGCTTCCAGCCTAAAGTCAGAATAAAGTCTTCTATTTTTTACAATTATTTATCTGATATTTGCACCGCTTCCATGCTGACATAGCCTGCTAACCTAGCATGCCGTGTCATCAACATGAAATAGTGGCAGTCAGATCCTATTAATCCCCTACCATTTCATCTTCTCTTTTAATTTATCTCTATCTATTCATGCTCGATTCTGTATATTCTCCATTATCAAACGCATTAAGGAACAAAAGAGTGGGTTCCCACTCAATAAAATGGACAGATTGAGAGAAAAGAGATGGATGATTAGAAGATAGAGATGATCTAACCTTAAACAACTTTATCATTATAACCAACACAGATTTTGAATCTCGATATATAGGATTAAATTCCGGCATATTATATTTATTCTCATTTTCAAAACCATCTAGATAATCTAAAGCATAAATAATCTGCAACACTTATACCTCCATGATCCATCCAAAAGAACATATCTTAGAATAATTTATATAAATAAGGCGTAGAATCTATCTAAGAACCGGTTTCTCCTCAAGATATCTAGGATCTTGATTTACTTGTAGGGAATCTTAAGGTGGGCTAAGAACTGGGTAATAGAAGGAATAAGCAAGAAATTAGTGGTCTTGGTCGATGGACCAGGGTAATCAGAGTGGATTTGGTTGGACAGAATGAATCACAAAGGTGATAATATTGGCAGTTTGGTCAGAGCGCTGAGAGATTGATTTAGTTGGAGAGAGGTGAAATAGGAGGGAGAAACGAGCGCCTTAGGAGAGAATCCAATGTTAAAGCGAGTAGTATATGTCTTTCCTTGTTGGTAGAATAAGGAGCAATCTGCTGTATTAAAATATTAAGAGTAGTAAGCACAGAGCACATAATACATACTTGCACCTGTGAGCATACAACATAGCTAGCATATAACAGCCAAGGAAACTATAACTCACAACCTGGGAATTGTAAGAGAGGGACAGAATAAGGAAGCTACAGAGTAGAGATACAAGAAAAGAGAGATTGTTGAACCTACCAATCACCAGTCTTATGCAACAAACAGAGTAATCCAGGCAGTAGTAGAGCACCAGAACACCCAGGCTAATAGAGTTAAGCCCGGTGAAGTAGCGCCTTTGATCAACAGGACAAGTGTAGTGCCCCTGCTCAACCTAAGAAAGCATGAACTGGTAATATTACTTTCACAGAGATTACTGAAGGCTGGTTCTAGTGCTTTCATTCTTTTTTTGGGTTAAGGAGGAGGGAATTGATACCACGCGGATATTCAAGAATTGGTAGAGATGAGAAGGAAAGAACTCTTATATCACACATTCATATCAAGGGCTTTCATCACAAGATTGCACTGTCCAACTTTTTCATATAGTTCCATTATCTGGCAGAAGAAAGAGAAACAGTAAACACGAAAAAAAAAGAAGGCTGAAATAACAAGACACATTGATCGATCTTTTGCTTCATAATAATACCGCAAAGGCACCATAAGCAGACAATTCTGAAAATCTGCTTCTCCGAAACCTTCAATCATTGAGATGAGTTTTGAGATCAGAATAAGAAGAGACCTACAAACATCAGGGCATTCTGATGAGCATTGCATCACTAGTCTCTGAGTAACCAGAAGCAAGAAGGAACTAACAAACACAAAGATAGTCTTGATTCTAGAAGGGAGATAAGTATGTGGATGACTGGTAATAAACTTAAGGAACACCACAAAATAATTAAACCATGAGTAATCCAAATTATCCAACTGCAGAACCATCTTTTGCTCATGAACCAGCTATCCTTTGAAAATTCCATCTAATAATACTGCAACTATAATATGCAAATAATAAATAAATAAATGAAAGCAAAGAGAAGGGATAAATATGAATTTTGATGCCGAGTTGAAGAACCACTGAGAGTTTAAAAAAGGGGAAAAAAGATAAGATAAGAGAAGAGAAGACAACAACAATTATCATATCACATATATGTCTCATGTATTCCAACACTTCTCCTAGCCCATGGAAATCCCCCATCCAAAGAGGAAGAGTCTGAAGATATAGGGAGTTTCCCCTCCTTATTAGACCACTGCCAGATCTTTGACACCGAAAAGCTTTCACCTTTGCCGGCAATCCCCAACCTCTTCCCTTCCAAAATCACATTGCTTGTTGAATTTCCACCAGCTCCTCTTCCCCTGACCCTCTTACCATTTTCGATCCTAGTAGAGCCGGTGCATAAAGACACTTGGAGATTAGCCTCCCCAAGAACATATTGATAAGAGCACATAGAGTAGCATCTCCTTGCATCCAAACTACTGCTGCTACTCTCCCCTTCCTCTCTTCTCACATCACCTCTAACATTGCCATTATCATCAACATTATCACCACCAGCACCACCATCTCTATTGCCCAAGTTCTTGAATTTCCCAAGCCTCACCGAGAACACTCTCGTCTCAGCAGCAATCTCCTCCACCTCCGCCGGCTTCTGACCTCCGGGCATCGAGAAGCCATCCTCCCAGTCCCCTGCGAAGCCGCACTCCTCTCTGGATTCCTCAAAATCGAAAATTGGGTTCTCCATCGACATGCCCTGCACGAAGAGCGCCCCCCGGCAGAGAGGGCAGGTGGAATTGGAGAGCAGCCAGGTGTCAATGCAGCTGATGTGGAAGGCGTGGCCGCAGATGGGGAGGAGGCGGAGCTTGTCATTGGCTTCAAACTCGGAGAGGCAGACGGCGCAGTCAAAAGGCTCTTTGGCGCCGACGATCTCCTTGTAAAGGAAGACGGGAAGCGCGTCGATGTACGCCTGGTCGAGGCCTGAGTCGTGAAGGTGGAAGAGCTGCTGGAGCTGCCGCTGGAGGGCCTCCGAGCCCGAAAGCTCCGCCGCCGCCTGGTGCCCATTAGAGTGGCTGGAAGAGGAAGCAGAGGGGCGTTTCTTGATGAGGAATCTCACCAGAAGGTGGAGGAGGCCAGAGATGAAGAAGATCACTGCCAGGATTACTATGATTAAGAGGACTGCAGGGCTTATTCTACTGCTGGGGATGGTGGGGATGGTGGAGGCTGGGAGGTGGAGAATGGGAGTGAGTCCCTCTGAAAGCTATGGAGTTGGGGAGATGGGAAAGGAGGCAAAAATCTAATCTTTATCTTGGTTTGGGGCAGTACCGAAGCGGTTCTGGTGGATGCCGACGATAGAACAACCATCTCCTTCCGTAGCTTGGGACAAGGCCCAAGTCATCTGAGAGGAGGATATGGGGAAGGCTAAAAATTCAAACTTTGCAAGGTTAGAGGACTAATCCAACTCATTTGAGGTGAATGGCAGGCCAAAAGAATGATTTTTGCTTTCAAAAATTTCAGATCCAATCTAGATCACTGATGGAGAAGAAGGAAGAAGAAAAAGCTTAGTTTTTTTTCAAAAAAACAAAGAGGTTTCTTTCTAGCATTTAGTTGAAACCCGAATCATACAAGAAGAGACATGTCAATACGGAAGAGGAGAGGCTAAAAGTTCCATTTTTTTGAGGTAAAATACAATCCCAAGCACATATGTGATAAACTGCTACGGCCTTAGCGGGGAAAATGTTTCCTTTGTTTTTTCCCACCCAACATTAGTTGGACAACAAGAGAGTAGAATGAAGGGAAAGAGAGAGAGCTAATTTGTTTAAAGGGGTATTGGTGGCCTACCTCTGGTTTGGATAGTCCTCCATAAGAGAGTAGTTGGGACCTTCTTTAAGTTTTTGCTGGGGTCTTTCACTTTCTGGTTCCTCTTGTTAGCTTCCTTTGTTTCTGGTTTCAGAAAGAACCAAACCCTCTAGAGGGGAATGGAAATTTTATTCTTTTCCTTCCAAAATACAAGAGTTTATTGCCATATATTATTTTTCGGAAGGAAAAAAAAGGGAAAAACTGGTAGGAGGCGAGGAGTAAGGGAGGGTTTTGGGAGCGGGGTGGTGGGAGCTCTTCCCAAGCCCAAGGTGGTTTTCTACTTAAGGTTGGATGGGAAGCAGAGCGGTTTTGTCCTCACTATTAAAATATAATTTTTCGACATAACCCCCTGACAAAGTTTCAATTATTACCAAACTACAAGTTTCCACCGTTTGTCTTTAACTGGTATATTCAAATTTCATTCCGACATAAATTAACGGTCATGTTCTCAGTTCATCCTTCGCTCTCATCCTGTGGAAAATATAAAAATGGCTAATAAATATTAAGTCCGAGGAGCTTTTTAAGAATATATGTTTGTTGAGGGTCTTTTTGTAGAAAGCGCTTAATAAATAAGGTATCGAGGGGGTGTCCTGAGGACATCATGAGAGGACTACAGAATGTGAGTCTTCTACAGGCGATTTTGTTGTATAGACCGGGAAGGTGCGCAGAGGATGACGCAACCTTCATCTGTGGTGACATTAGCATACAGATTAGCGTTAAGCAAATTGACGGCTCATATCCATCAAATCAGTCTCGAGCACCACATTGTCAGGATGATCTAGTAAATGAAAAGCAGTTATCTTGGAGGCCAAAAAATGAAAAGGACTTGGTGGCTAAACATTGGAGAAGTGGAGGTCTTGCGTGTCGAAGGGTTGCTTGAACACCCTCAGCCCTCAACCAAACTTAAGCTGCTTTCCTCATTCAAACTTGGATGCTTTGCTTGAAAGATGTGCCTCGTAGCTTTTGGTTTAGTCGACGTTGATTACGAAATTTTACAAGTTATGATTATTAAATTCTCCAACCATAAGTCATAATTATTGGCTTTTTTGTTTGTTTTGTTTGTTTTGTTGGTGGAAAGTCATTGGCTTGAGGCACATGCAATGCGAAAGTCCATTGCACGGATGAAAAGAGAACAGACTTTGATGGTTTCACCAAACCTTCAATAATTCATTGTGTTTTGTTATTCCTAGGGATGTACTAGGAAAATAACAAAGTTATGGCACTGTTTAATGTTATATATACCTTAGTTAAGGTTTATTGGCATCCAGCGACCGTACAAGATGGCAGGATCTTGCATGTGATGCATCTAGTTGTTTTGTATGGACTACCATTTTTGGACAAATGTCTTTTGGAACTTGGAAAACAAGCTCAAACAGGGACACAGATTAATAGTGGGACATTCGGCTGCAATTTATGAAGAGGTCGGCAGTCTTATGACTTCACTAATACAATTAGCAAAGGCTCCTTTAGAACTTTTCTATTATATAGTCTGTTGGTGTCATCTTTTGTCCAAGTAGTAGATTTCAAAATTGTAATATCTGTTTGTAAATTCTTCAATTCTCTATGAAATAAAATTGGTGAGCACTTGGTTCTTCCCACCACCTCCATACTTTTCAGAAAAAAGCGGTCTTATGGTTGGTTCTATCTAATTAGATCCCAATGAAAGGAACTTTAGATAATGGGAGGCCTGGCCGAAAGGCCAGGCCCTAGCATTGCTGTGGCCTGGTCCATTTACCATCCCAAACGAGTCGAAATGGCCCGCCAGGTGAGGTCATAAAGGAAACTATCATCACAACATCAATTATACTGAGTTTATAACAGCCAAGGTAACAAGAGAAAAATGCCATCATAATCAAAACAAAATAAGACCTAATATACAAACTACTGTCTCCAATGCCAATGCCAACCATAGTCTTCGGCCTAAACTGACATGGTTTGCTTTCAGTTAATTTTTGCTACAAACAGTGTCAAGTCTTGACCCTATAATTTTTGAAACTGCTGCTTACTGAAAAAATTGTTGACCCATGCCCACCTTTTGGAACTCATTTGCAAGGAAGCTACATCTATTGGTTCCCCTTTTCCTTGAACCAGCGGCCCTAGTGTGATGGTGGGCACCGTCTGAAGAACGGGATAATTCTGGGCAGGATCTTTATTAGAAAAGATATTGCATCACACATCCAACCATGACCAACCTGAAAATTGTCACATTCAAACTGTTGGCTTTGGCTATACATTGAGTTTCTAACAATCCACACAGTCCTCTTCTTACATTCTTGAAGTGAATCGATTTGATATATCAAAATAAACAAAGGCATGCTGTAGTTGGAAGACTATGGATCGATACCAAACGTGACAGAGAACATTATTTTATAGGTCGCTTACAGGAGAGAACAGCAGCAGAAAAAGCAGAAGTCATAGCTTTCATTACCAAGTACATAGCAAAGAGAGGCTTAATCTTCTGGCTCCATGTTGTTCCAACAACCAAAGTTCAGCAAAAATACTAAAGCAGGCATGCACATGCCCACACAGTTTTAACACACTCAGTGCCAATATAGACACACACACACACACATGCATGCATGCATGCATCAGTAAAGCAAGCTAAACAAGAGACCTGGTTTGCAAAGTTGACATTCTTTGGAGGGGTTTGGATTATAACTTTCATGTCAAAGAATGATTGATCTTCTTTCGTGATATCAACCGTTGGATTATGCTTCGCACAGATTTCAAAGCACGGTGAACATCTTCCTTTCATCTGCCGTACAAATTATGAAGCTGATGTCGTGCTTGAAGCTCTGCGAAGCATGATCCAATGCTCGAGGCCACCGAAGAAGATTAATCATTCTTTGGCAGAAAAGATACAACCTCAACCCTCTTTTAAAAGCGTACATCATCAGAGAGTTACATGCACGTGCACATGCACATAAATGTTCCACTAAAAGTTAACACGATCCAAGCATTTATGAGGCTTTTCAGCATTTTCCATTAGGCCAATCTGTACTGATAGTCTTCAAAACATTGATCATGCGTCTCATTATTCAATTTCTTGCAACAAATTTTACATGTAGTAATTCCAATAAAGGACATCATCCTCTTACCTCTCTAAATTCTCATATACTGATAGTCAGCGGTCAGCAATTCACATGACTCTTCTGATTACCGTTTGTGTATTTCACTTTCATTATTGCAATATGAAGCTGATCATACTACATTAAACTATAATGAGAGCAATACTGAAATGATAAAATTTGTTTGAATTGCCACAATTTCCTGGATGACTCTGAATCCTGGCTTCTTTAACAAATTGCTAAAAATGCCCTTCATCACAGTTATTTTGTGAGAGGTCTAATGGAGACTGCTCTCAGCTTTTGCGCCTTGAAGGTTTAGCTTGTGCACTGTATTTGTATCATGCCCCAATGATTGGAAAGATGCATGTTTTATGGATGGTTTTGGTTAATTAAGCTTAATATATATATGTGTGTGTGTGTGTGTGTGTTTATTTCTTACCAAGGTTCATACCAACTACTGACTAAAGAGAGATGAAGCTATAGGACAAGACTTGCTTATATTGAGCCTAAGGCTCTTTTATCTAACCCAGTCCAGCACCATATAAATCAAATCATTAACAAAAGCAAAAAAAAAAAAAAAAGAAAGAAAAGAACTACTAGGTGTTGCATGGAATTTGCAATGTCTTCGACAGGTTAATGCCTGATTCATCCACCCCAATGGGCTTCTCTAGCCAAAGAAAGATGAGAAAACGACCTTTGTTTGGCCCCTACTTCATACAACATATATTTCTTATGCATCAAAAAGATAACACCTTTCTTCTTAGCCACCGGTGTAACAATTTTTCTTTTCTTTTGGAGATCAGTGATATCTATCACCATCCTTGGTTGTCGATTCTTCACCCAATTTGTTCTTGCATCAATGTCCTTTTACATGATGGCAAGCTCCAACAATGCACGTAGAGCTGCCCTCGTTCATGGTTTCATGCACCGGAGCCAGCAGGGGGCAGTGCAACTTGATCCAACCAATACTAAAACATACTGATATGAGGAGGGCACTATCGTAGTCATCTAGATGCACCATTTTGTGTCCAAACCCAGTCAAAATTAGGGCCTGTAGGGATCTTGAACCAGGTCCAACATTATCACCCGAGCCAGCTCATTTTAGGGACTTCCCTCCCTCTATCACACACACTAGCATCATTTATTGGCACATATTGAAAATCTAGTGGATACTTTTCTTCCTCTCGGCAATGTGTTTAGATCATAACTTGTACCCTGAGATGGAGATCACTACAGCAGCACGCATCCCTCAACTAATTTAGGTCAGATTGCTAGCTTGTTTTAGGGGCACAAGCTATTATTGATTTCTGCAAATCATGGAGACAATTTAGGTGCAATTAGATTACCAGCACAAATGATGGACGACATATCATCAGATGAACTACAATTATAATGATATGATTGCAAGCTGCTTGGCCTACATATTCTACACATGATCTGCTTAATCCAATGGAAAAATGCACTAATTGCCTAACAATCAACACCGGAAACATGTGTCATGCATCTGAGCCATATAACTAACAGCACACCCCTATGAGAGTGGACAGAAAAATATTGTTTCTCTAAAATTTATCCTGTACTCCTACGAGCTGCTGACAGGTTTAACAATTAACTTCGAGAAGTCGACGGTATTAGGAGTAGGGATTACGGACAAACACGGATCAGGTTGCAGCTATTTGGGAAGTAAATCAGGTGATTTCCCGCTCTCATATCTTGGACTGTCACTGCGAGTTAGAAAACTGAAAAAAATGATTGGAAGCCGCTTATCGAAAAGATTTTGAAGAAATTAGCAGGGTGAAAAGGGAAACTACTATCCATAGTCGGACGAATTCTGCTGCTCAACACCATTATCACACCAATCACAACCTATTGGATGTCTAACTTTATGATGCCGTCAAACATAATCAGACAAATCGACAGATAGTGGAGGGGCTTTCTCTGGTGTAGTGAGCTGAACAAAGAATGGAAAACATCTCTTAGTCTGGTCCAAAGTCTGCCAGCCCAAGTTGGGAGATATGGGGGTCACTGATCTACAGTTCTACAACCAGATATTGTTTTGCAAATGGTGGTGGAATCTATTTAGGGATGAGAAATGCAAAAGCCATGGAGCAAACTGATATCGATAGCATATTATAATCAGCACTCAGCAATACTACAACCTCTTCCTAAACAACAGCTATCAGAATTCTGGAAACCAGCGCAAAAGATGAGAGTGCTGTTCCACAATCTGATAAAATTCAGAATCCAAAACGGATCGCGCACCTCCTTCTGGTACGATTCTTGGCTACTCAACCAACCATTGAAAGAAAATATCCAAGTTTGTTCTTCATCGCACCCAAAAAGGACATCACAGTGGCTGAGGCATATATTCAGATCATGAACAGCACCTACTGGCCCTTCTCATTTCATCTGAACACCTATCCAGAGTTCCAACAACTGAAACAGGAGCTAACTACACTTGATTTATCACAGGGATGTGACAGCCCTGAATGGAAATGGTTTCCAGGTAAGAAATTTTCATCAAAACAATGCTATTCTTCCTAATGGATGGTGGCGTGAGACCAATGTTCAGTAAGATAGTGTGGGGAATCAGAGTTCCAGAGAAAATTAAATACTTTATCTATCTCAATTTTTATGACCGAATCCTAACAAAATCAAACCTTGCCAAGCATGGGTGGCAAGGAAAAATATCTTCTCACTTTGTGATTTAGCCCCGGAAACAGTGGACCATCTCCTTCTCCAATGTCCCTTTTCACGACAGGTATGGTCAACTCTCATGGAAAATCTTCACCTAAAAGACTTCCCCAGAACCAAAATAGTTTATGGGGTTCATGGAGATTTGAAGAACCCATGAACTCTTTGCAACAGCATCTTGACATTCTATTGGCAATCGGATTATGGACCCTGTGGAAAGGGAGGAACAAAGATGCTTTGAATATCATGCATTCCTACCAAAACCCGTAGTCATTCAAATTGCAAAGCTCTACACTCTTTGGACCAAACATCCCTTTACAGAACCTGCTTCTTCTGATCAGCAAATCAGCGACTGTATGAGGGCGCTTCTGGGCAGAACTCAGGTTGGGTCGCCCACGGGTAGATCGAACAAGGTGTGAGACTAGCTGAACATTGTCAAATTGTTGAGCAATACAGGGTGACATCAACTGGAAGAACAACCCAGCAAGTTACAATGCAAAACAACATGCAAACAGGGACCTGAATTGTGTCGCCAAATCTGAAGCTGAAATTCTGTTTTAAACCTGTATAGACTCTGTATTTAAAAACTGCATGAATTCTGTATCTAACCTGAAAGAAGTAATCTGAACTATGAAATTGATTGCTTCTTACTCCTCTAGATTATGATAGACCTAAATATTGTACTTATCTACATTACATCAATGAGAAAAACCTCCTGAGTTAGGTCTTCACTAACTCATTTACATCAAAAGAAAAAACTAACAGCACACCCCTAGGATAGCAGTTTTGCAGCTAATCTGCTTCGGCGCACCCATGATCTTCTCTCGATACATGATTAATTAAATTTGGATAGATGTACGCCATAAAATGAATCCGCATGCCATGTTCTATCTTCACCCATGTGCCATTACAATTTCTACTCCAACTTTTCAGGGAAGCAAGCCTTCAGCCATTGTAGGTGGCAACACAAGCTTGATCATGTGTGATATATTGGTGCGAGTGTACGTCTCAATGCAAGCATGTGATATGGTACATATGAGGCTACGAGCACATGCAAGGGAGGAGGCGCACATGAGGGCAAATGCCATCACATGTGGCTCGGCTGGTCGTGACAGCAAGGAAGGGCTTGTATCCCGACGCACGCGCGACGCATGTGCTTGGGCACCCAAGTTAATTTGAGGGCAGGAGGAACATTTGCATGGGCATGCATAGAGAAGATAATGAGTGGTATATGCTGTCTTTTCTTTTCTTTTCTTTTCTTTTTTCTTTTCCATTCTTTTTCTTTGGTATAAGGACTGGGAAAGTTGAGAGATATGCGATGATACTGGGGAGAGATATGATGGCAGGCGTGCATGGCAAAGAGTCCTTTGATGCAGGGCCACACAAGGGCAATCGCAAGATATTCCCTACCAACCTTGTCACCCAGCTGTGTTTCCATCTGTAGGCGAGGCATGATTGAAGAACATGGCATTAGTTGGTGTTGGGCATGCAGAGCTTTCACACACATACTCTCTCTCTCTCTCTCTCATTCATGCTAAAGGCACTTTTGACACCAGCATTCCTCCAGTGGGAGCCATAGAACGTTAATGAAGATGTTTTGAGTCTTGAGGATGTCTCTTTTGCACCCTTCCCCACCATTGGCTGAGATGAAGTGAAGATATTTCTTCCAAGCTAGTATTAATTACTAAATAATGTCTGCAATGACATCATCCCATGAAAAAAAAAAAAAAAACTGCACTGACATCAGATTTTTTGTAATGCTCAAGGGTAGTTATGTAGAAAAATTCTTGATATTTCTTATATGCATGTGATCAATCCTAACTGCGTTGAACGGACGGGCATTCATTCAGTTCAATAAATATTGGACCTGATGACCTCTTCTGGCTAAATATTTCATTTGATCTTATGAACCTCGACAATTCTAAATATTTTTTTGCACAACGCAAAATAAAGAGCAATATTCCTGCCCGTAGTAGAGAAGATTGATCTGCACCACTTTGAAATTGGTGGGCGGTTAACATGACCATCACTCACAAATTACATCATCTGAAAGTGGTCATCGGCCACCACCATCCATACACGGGAGTTCTCTCGTGTAAAGCTGGATGCCGACTAGCCGACCCTACAGGTATTAATTGGCTATCTTGCCATTTATCTCTGATAGAAGCTTTTTCATAGAAAAGCGATTTGCATTTACTCTTCTAATAAGAATGAGTACCATTTAAGGTGCTCTTTATTGACTTACCATTAATATATTCCTCGAAGACCGGCATCAATTGTATTATATTTCTTAAACTCCTAGGTAGGTAATATAAATGTACTAGCTACAAATCAAGCATCAATTTATCTAGATATATCTATTGATTTACTAGCTGACTAATTTGTTTGACGTGCATTATTTATGCATCCAATAAAAATATATTATAATAAAAAAATATCATATATAATTTTTATAATTTTTTAATTATAAGACCAATGAAAGAAGTTTTTGATTTTCAGATTTTGATTTTAAAATAGCTATTAGAAACAAATAATAATAAAATAAAAATTCACTACATTATTATTATTTTTTTGAGTGTGCGGGTGTTGTGGTTCACAAGCAGCTACGTTACCGTCAAAAGCAAATACGAGGATGAGGGACGGAAGAAAGAGTGGCGACTCCTGCTAGCTGTGATATCACATGACAGGGGCTGGGGAGGGGGGGTTCATGTCATGTGCTCGCATGTGCGCCGTCCCGTTCGAATTACAACAGCCAAGCGAAAGGGCCAACAGCCATAACTCCTCCCACACCATCGTCATCGTGGGAGTGCGTGCCTTCCACAGCAAAACAACTTTTGTTACTTTAATCTCCCGGAGCTGGCCATGTTCCTCGATCCTCCTCATGCATGGTCCCCTCCACCCCATCTACCATCTCTACATAATAATTCCACACCAAATTGGAGAAATGAACGGTCATGATCTTGCTGCGATATGATGGTTACATATATACCATCATTGCAGCCACGTGAAGAGGAGTGATATATATGGGTCATCCATTCTGAAAGAAGGTGCATGGATGAGTTACCCCATGTGGTGTTAATTACTGGGATAATGAAGTGCAGCTTGTTTGGATTTTCGTGGAATTAATGGTGGACCCTGAAGGACCACACGGTTGCGGTTGGTATCGTAGGACTAGTCACCATCAAGGCCATAGAGGCAAATACTATTCATTGGCTCGCTCGCCATGAGAGCCATAAGTCTTGGATGTCTGTTTTTGAAACACCGCATATGTTTGTTTGGTCATCGATTAAATACTGCCGTGCTCGAGTGGGCGTTTGGATGCCTTCTGTTGGGATATACCGACTAACCCGATATCGACCGCGTACCGATTCACCAACGGATTCCGACACCGATCCTCCGACACCGACTTCGTCCGACCGAACGGCGCAACGACGGCGACTGTCGATGGGGCTCGGTCTGGACATGTCGGTCTGACCGGTCAGCGCCGACACCGATTGCCCTGAAGCCGACTCCATCCCGGGTACGATGACACCGATTCACAGTCGGATTAGACGACTAACGCCCGACTCCTACAGACTTCCCAGACGCCGACTGTGCCCTGGGGTCGTCACCCGACAGCGAAGGCCCGACTTACAGTCGGCCAGCCCCCACACCGCTGCCGGACAGCTGGCATGGGCTGCAGTCCCGTTAAGGACACGCCGTACGACCGCCAGGGGGACCTTGTCCTGCCAGAGGCCTGGAAATTCGTCCTGCCAAGGACGCCAATTAATTCCTGGGACCTGTCAGCCCATCAACGGCATGGCAACCCCCGGCGATGTGACAGCCCAGGGCGACTTGACAACTCCATAGTTGTC
>KE504713.1:604077-640201 GCA_000441515.1 Elaeis oleifera | reverse complement strand
ATATATATAGTCTTATTGAATGGGTCATACTTGAAAACTATATATTTAACATGTTTACGAGTATAAAACCAGCTCTACATTAAGCAATCAAATATAGAATTAATTTTCTACAATATTAAAAAATAATATTAATATTGTTATTTGATTGGATGAGTATGTGCAGATTTAAAGCTTCATTGTATGTGACCATTGTATCACTCAAAAAGATTATAAAAAGAAAAAAGCTGAATTGCTAAAAATTGTAGTCACCACCTCCTCTTTAAATAAAATAAGGGACTAGTTATTATTTGGATTTTTCTTTTTTTTCTTTTACTTCAATAAGAAAAGAAATTTAAGGAAGTAATACCATGTTATTAATGAATTGGACAACATCAAATTGAAATGCTTACTCATGGTAAAGTATGTTACTCAATTACAAGTTATTATTCAAGGGATGCCCATTAATATAGTTGTTAAAATTATTGGATGTTGATGCCAAAAATCTAAGTTTGAGTCTCATCTTGGTTTGATTCAACCAAATTTCTTCCATCCTTATTTTCAGAACTACAAGCAACATAACAACATATTCTCATGTTATATTTTAGTGCGATCAGATAACATATTTAGTTAGGTCAACTAACTAGCTTCCTTCTATAAATTCACATCATATTCAACATGCTACATAGGAAATAAGAATTTAAATGTTAGGTCGTCATCTAATTATTAATCACGGTGATGATGCATCTAAGAGAATAATGTATATGACTGTTAGGGATCACTTTTCTATCAGGAAATCTCACTATACCAAAGCCTTATTAACAAATATATGTCTCATAGTCCTTCATTAATCATGCATGATTTCCCTTTTAAGTGTTGACTATTTAGCATGTTTGGCCACTAATGAATTCGATTTAAAATTATCAAATTTTATATATTTGATTAACAGATAAATAGATAGATAAAAATAACAAGAGAGAACAACTAAAGCTGTTTGGCATTTTTTTATTTTTATTTTTATTTTAAAAAATAGAAACATAGAAATCAAGATAAAACAAGTTGATGCTATGTTTTGTTTTCCATTGCTCAAAATTTTTTACCACAACCATACCATCTCTGCACTATAGTCCTCACAAATATCGTAGTCATTATCCTCGTCGTCACCTCCAACATCATCTTCATCCTCACCATCACCTCCACGGCCACCACCATCTCACCATTGTGATCATCATTATCGATCACTTCCTCTGTACCGTCGCCACCATCATCACCCAACAGATGTCCGCTTGCATGATCTCTCACGGTAGCACAGGTTGACGACCAGGCCGTTTACGTACCACCTTCTGCCACGTGGAACAACCTGAAGGGCTCCCCGGACTAAGACGACAAGGAGAGACCGAGTGAAATCTCTCCCTCGTAGTAATTAAATAGCACTCAACGATCTCCGCGTCTGAGAGCTGTCAGACACGTGCACCGGATATGACGTGGCACCTACGACGTGGGCCCCCTGGTCCAGCGAAACGACAAAAGGCCGTCGGGCCAGGCCAAAGCCGGGTGGCGCACATGGCTTTGTGGTTGCAAGCCAAGCCCTTCCTCTTTATATCTCTACTTCTCCTCGCTTCTTATTTATCAACTCCTCCTATATTCTTCTCCTTCCTTCATATCCAACCCTTCTTTCTCCCCTCCACATTGCTCTCCAACACCTTCTTCTAATGAAGAGGCCACGGCGAGAGGAGGCCAGGGTCAAAAAAGTGGCGCAGAATGGGATCACTGCTGTGAGCAGTCGACGAAAGGGAAGGCATCAGGGGCGGTGCGGAGGAAGGTGACGGAGCTCCGGAGGCTCGTGCCGGGAGGAGGGAATTGCAGGCAGAGCAGCTTCTCGTGCGCACCGCCGAGTATATCTTCCTACTGAGGTTGCAAGTGCTTGTGTTAAGAGCTATTTTCAAGTTGTACATGCCATGATCCATGTATGGATAGCTGCCGCTAGATGATCACTGTTCTTATATAATTTGTTATTTTCATTATATTACTATATAAATCGTGTATAGATATATTTATTTGAGTTTGCTTTCGCAGATTTTATTTGACGTTCGTTTGTTACATCTGAATTCAATTTAGTTGGCTTGAGTTTGCCACGTTTATTCGTAGTGGTGATTTTTTGGGTTGATTGAGGTCTTGCACTTTGAAGGATAATTATTCTTCCTTTTTCCCTTCAGATGTATGATTCTTTTCATATATTGAGAACCTTAATATTGATTTCAGGTGTTTGGTGGAGAGATCTTACACTGTTGAGGAGATCTGCTTTTTCTTTTAGCTTTGTTCTTTGGTTTCATTAAGACCCTCATGGTTAAATCTTCTCTCAATTGCAAGGACTAATAAAAATGTAGTACAAGAGCTAATGCCTTTTGTTCATTGGTCGAGAGTTTTGATCCAGGATGTACGGACGTACGTGTTGTTTTCTTCCTTTTTTCCTTGATCATCCAACTAGTTGAAAGGCTTTAATTTGTTAGTGATTAATTCTTCACTTATCTTTCTGTGCATGGAAGGAGAGAGATCAGGATTTACAAACATGTATAAAATATCCACCAATCAACATACCATGTGCACGCTTCATTTTAAATAAACTGTAGCTTGGCGAATTCTATAATTCATGCTTATCAAGGTCTGATCTCAAGCTAAATTCTAGATTTATATCCAGTCCTCACAGATAATTATCTTAACCTATGTATTATTGTTTAAAACAATATTTAGTTAAACCTATTATAAAATCTTTTAAAATGTGGTTATCGCGAGGTTATCAACAGCATATATATATATATCACTTCTTTCTAGAAAACAATAAGTATTTATCATTATCCAGAGTGTTTGCTTCCTGCCACAAGCTAAAATTTCGCCTGATCGATGGACTACACGGTTAGCTCCGGTTTTTGGCATCCATTTTGTCTCGTAAATGGCGTGAAAATAATCTATGTTCCCATCTGCCCTCTATCGTTTTACTTGGGAATCCATTTATGGCTTTTGGAGATATAGATGGAGACATTCTATCCGTTGCTTATTACGTAGTCCAGAAGAAAGGCGGAGGTTTTTCAGCCACTCCGTCCAAAGAGTACAGTGAACCATGTTTGGTAGGGTAGTTCTCATGTCGCATAGGCAGTCTTCCACTTCATACAGGACACAAAACCAAGTTCCCTCGCACATCTTCCAGAGAATAACATCAGGCAAGGTTCCCAAAGAGAGGCCAGTACTCTTTTGTAGCTTTGTTGCACAAAGATTAAAGCAAGCTTTACAAAGGAAAAAATCGTTTACTACCTTCCGTATGTTCATATGCAACCATATGCCTCTCCGGCAAATAGCTCTTGATACATGTTTTTTAAGAATAAAAGTGGGAGCTATATATTGGCATGAACAATTGGCTAGTTATACATGTTTCTGTTTCCAGCGTTTCAAGGGGCAAACTTATTTTTTTTTAAAAAAAGGATTGATATAAGAAACTTGAATGTTTGCGGACAAAATATTAACCTTGGCCTTTTCAAATGGAATAACAATGATGGAGAAGATAATGCCCTCCGCTTCTCTTGGTTCCATGAGCTGAATTCTTTTCCAAAAGGTGGATCAGTTAAATCTAAACGGTGCCCAATATTTAATAATACATTTCTTTTTCTGAAGATATTGCACGCTGAAGGCTTGAGGTGCATGTGTACTACTTCCACATTTCATGTGAACTATAGTAAAAAGCAGCATATTTAAGAAAAGAGATTTAATTCAGAAACGTGGCTTGCAATATACTGGCCAACTAATATATTTACTCAGAATCTAAAACAGTAGGCTAGATTGCCTAGGTGTATTATTATTGCACCGGCGACAACTTAGTGCGACACGGTCGGAGTACGCGGTGCCGACAACTTTAAGAGCCCGTTTGGACGTTTGGCTGATGGCGTGTGTGTGGGATATCTTCCAAACGAGTCAGAGGTAAGGAGATAGGAAGAACATGAAGAGCAATAGTTGCATGGTCACTTTTTAACTCTCCGTCCCTCTACAATCTTACAGAACTCTAAAAGAGGATTCAGACACAAAATTAAGGCTCCAAAGTGTGAACAAATTTGTTGCTATTGTTGACCAAGTTCATATCGTAGAGTCCTCCAAGAGGTAGCAGCTAAGCGGTTTACCATGTGACCAAACTTTTCTTTTCTTTCTAGACAAAGAAAGATGTGCACCCCAGCCAAACTCCTCACCTGACAATGTCTTCTACTTGAACTTGCCTGATAGAGGCAGGCCTTGGAGCTAACTTTGTAGCTGCTTTGTGACAATATATAGCGTGAATTGCCTCCTGAAGCTGCCACAGTAGAAGAGTCATAGTAAATTCAAGCTGACCCTGTGATGCTTCCCAATTTGCTTACAAAACACTGAATTTAGAGAAACAATGAAAGAGAATAACTGCGAGATGATGTTAATTGAATGGAGAAAGAATTCTCTGGGAAAAAACAAAAAAAACTTTCAAAGATACCAAAGAGCTAAAATATGATTTAAAATCTTTGAAAAAACATTTCATAAAAAAATAAAAAATAAAAAATCTTAGAAAAAGCCTCCCTCCCTCTCTCTTGCATAAAACTGATGAGCAGCCCTTCCATGCGCAGTTTGAGCACGGCCTGTCTTGCTCACACTTGTTTACAACCGCCATGATGATTAATAACAGCTTGTTAGAATTATGACAGAATCGCTGTCAAGCAATAAGCACCATAGCAGCAGACAACATAATTAGCATACTCAAATTAAGGAATCACAGCCATACATGCATCCTCTCATGCACATCATACATGCCAAATTCTAGTATACCTTATTAAAATTTGAGAACAAATAATAATCTGCTTTAACAGGACGGTACTTCACAAAATTGATAACAAATTTCGGATCAAAATTTATATAGAGAAAGAAACAATAAATTTTGTAAATAAGTCACATTCGGATGAGGGAATCCGCTTTTGCCGTTGCATGACCTCCAAAGTTGCTCACGGCTATCAGAAATTTGGATATGATTATTTACTGAAAAAGGTGCTTGCTAGGAAACTTCAGAGTTCCTGGTTGTCAGATAGAAAAAAGGCAGTAGTCTTCCAGCAAACTTAAACTAGGCGACTTGGTAAAACTCCTCAGATTAACAATGACTTGGCAAGGTAGTTTAATATATCTATTAAGTATTCTTTGTTCAAAGCACTAAAGCCGAGAGGACAAATTCAACCACAATATGATCTTACATATGACTTCTAGGAGGTTTCCTTTTAGAAAAGTATACACTAAAATAGCATCAACAAAATCGACAGAATTGAAGGATCGATTCGGTCAGAAAGGTAGGGCAGATAATGGACTTAGCACCATCGAGTACTTTATATATAAAATTAAACTGCTTGCTTTCTTTCGAAAGCAAGGGAATCATGTTCGGATACAAAGATGTCCAAAGAAGATGACCATCAAGGAGAAAAGAGCTTGCAAACCATCCTTTCAACATGTCAACCACTAAACAACCCATTCAATAAGAAAATCAGTAGATTTTATAAAATTATATAGCATTAAACAGTGAAACCTGCCTTACAACCTGCTAGAAGCTTGGCCTTTCTAAAACACAGACTATTTAGAGCATAATTGGTCAAGGATGGTTCCATATTTACAGCGATATTTATAGAAGAACTATATACACCTATATGTACATACCCACAATGCAACAAACCGCTAATGGGAGGCAGAGAGCAAGGGGGTTAAACAATGTAAGCAATTAGTGACTTCAGTCATCCCCATTTGAAAAAATGTGTAGAACTTTCAATTGGATCAGTTAACTTCAGCTGCTTCTCTCTCTTTAGTTGCTTATCACAAGAAGTAGTTTGCTTCAGAATCTTCTGAGACTAAAAATCCAGCTGGAATTTCAACACCCCATCGCTCTCTATGTTCTTTCTCTTTTCTCTTATCCATTTTTTTCATTTTCATCTTTTTTTTTTCCTTCTTATAATGTTGTAAGAGCTTAGGATCTTTGAAAGATTAAGAACACATCTTTATAAGGCCAAGCTGACAAATAGTCATTTGTGAGATCAGGCATTCTGAAAAGAAGAGAGCCACTGTTCTATATAATTCTTGCCATCTGCAAAACAAAATTTGACAGAAGATTAGAGAACAACTTTTTTCCATGCAATAAAACTGTGCCAATCCTATACTGTTCGAGCATTTGTTATCTTTCCTTACTATAACATACGTTGGGCCACACCAAAGGAACAATTAAAACTCCTATATCAAATTAGCAAAAACATGATTTGTGGCTAGCAGCAAAACCTATCAAAATCTTCAGTAGTAATAACTAAAATACAGAAACAATTAAAATTGATTACTCTATGGCCAATAATCTTCAGCCCAATTTCATGCACAAACAACTTTTAACCAATGACAAGAAAACTAGATCATTATAAAGAGAACATTACATGCAGCAGTTCAGACCAAGAAAGGCAGTAACTGGAAAACAAACTATTGATGGAAACAATTCTACTCCAAGACGAGTCTCATGTTGTATGAAAATTACAATATGTCTATATGAAATACATAAAAGTGCTACAGAGTTACAGTCACGAAAAACAATAGGGCAAGCAGAGGAAACTCCCTGTGACAGGGTAATGATAGGCTACAAGTTACCTCTTCAATTACCTTGATTTTGCAATTCCGCGCTCAGAATGTACTGGAAAAATATAATGCAGAACTCTCATAAGATACATGAGCTTTGTAACTCCAGAAACCATTTATCATACTGAAATTTTTCAAAAAAATATGCTAAAATATCAGAAGGCTCACAAATGCCCAATGCTCCTCTACTAGCATCTACCCAATTCTATGATGCTATTAGTTTTATCAAGCTGATATACGATGACCACATAACCATGCATATCAATACAAGATACTCAGAGATGTAACATGGATATATGCATGCGCATGCATGTAAGGTTGGCTACAGATCACAGCTCAAAACTTGAAAAGGCCCAATAGAAGGATTGATGTTTACAGCTGGCTATCAACCTACATTAAATCCTCTATATTTCACTACCAATTCCTAGCCAAGGCAGATTTAAGCAAGAAAGGAGTTTGTCATGAAAACTATAAAACTGTGGCAGAGTGCTACCATATATGTAACAAGCTAATGCAACCTATAAGTTACTCTACCAATATACTACATTCCAATGATTCAAGACCAGATAATTGAGCAAAATACCATTAAGCATTCTTTCATAATCAACAAGCCTTAACTCATTTTCTACAGTCTGCTTGATGCATCAAGCTGAGGATTCTTACATAAGCAACTTGAAAATGCAAATATTTTGCATTAGACTAGCTCAACAGCTCAACAGCAATTATCTTGATCAATGATGTGCATGAAGGTTTTCCTTTCTTGTTTTGTTTGGAGACAACACAAAGCAAGTCATTAGCAGGAAGGGGAGGAATCTCAAATTTTACAAACAGATAAGGAAATTTTGCCAGGAGAAACCCATAAACATTAGGTAGACATAGAGAAGGTTCGTTCCTGTTGCTGGCCCCTGGATGCACTTTGCATTCACTACACAATGGAAACGAGAGTTTCAACCAGGGCATGACACCGTTCACAACAGACCTTGAGACTAGCACATGGCAGATGATGCAAGCAGTGCTGTGGCAATCCTAAGTGAAAGTATTGCAAATTGAAGCGGAAGCCATCATCCGCAATGAATTTCAAGGTCTTCCATGAACGGCATCCAGCTCAAGTGCAATTTTTTGTTCTGCTGCACAGCAGACCTAAACCATGCACTTGGCCTTTAATTAAGTAATCCATGGAAAAAATTAGAAGCTCAGCCAAGCAGAACAGCAGAAACTGAAACAAACATCCAAAGATCTGCTACAGTTCCAAAAAGGAAGGCGAATGCATACATGCCTGTGGAGAAATGGCACATAAAACATCTATAGTGGCGCTCATACCATGCAAATTAGGTTGTAACAGAAGTTACTCAAATAACACCAGCACCATAATCAAACAATATTAGTATGCTTTCCTTAAAGAAACCAGATAAAGTGAATTCACGTATTGTCAATAGCCATGAGTTTGGATATTCTTTTAGGTAAACCAGATAAAGTCATCAGGAGCTAAATGCGACCTATGCAAAAAGAAGCTCAAACTTTACTTCTACGCAACAAGTACAACAAAATAAAGTTAAAAAAAAACTAGAACTTTAACAAGAAGTCATGGTTTGTCTCTCACCAGAAATATTATCATCCACGAGGTCACCCGCACCCAGGACATGAGTCTTTAACCTCTCAGGCTGCTCGCAGCGACCACGTCCATAGCACGGGACCAGGACGGCGAAGCTGCTCTCTGCCTCGCCTTGGAAGTCAGGGGCATGAGGTTCCAACCACCCAATCGACCAGTCCGAATCATCGGATTCAGAACCCGACATGCATCCTCCATCCGAGGGGACAAGGACGATATCGTACTCCCTGTCGATCCTCCGCTCTTCCCGGCTATGCCACTTCTTCTTAAATCTTCTCGACGGCGACCGCATCTTAGGCCCATCAAAAGAAGGGAATTTCAAGGAATCCAGCTCCCCAAACCCGGAAGGGAAATCCGGAGAAGAACTCAGAGAAGAATTGTTCTGGTCGTCGTGATCTTTCCGCCCAAATCCAGTAAGAAAACGAGAAAAAGCCATGGCCATTTTCCCTAAGAAAACCCTCGCCTTGGCCCAACCACGCCCCAAATCCGAAAACCTCCTTTATAATCAATTTCGACCCAAAAAAATAATGGAGGAAAAGCAGAGTGAGTAAAGATGAAATGAATCAAAATTAAGACCCAATCAAATGAAATCCCACAATAAAAAACAACCTTCCTCCCAAATCAATTAACCAACCCTTTTTCTATCAAAACAACCCCCCAAATCCCCTCAAACAACATAAACCATGAAACACTCAGTATCATTGTCAAAAATCCCTCCCTAAACGAAACCAAAGCACTCAGTAATTCCTCGAAAGAAACCAAAAAATCGTACCAGCCAAGACAAGACCCCACTTTTCCTCTGTTCTCGTACCGAACAAAATAAAATAAAACAAAATTCAGGAGAAATATAAAACAGTAACAGTTTGAGAATTTTATTTTGGGAAAAACACCGTAAAATCACGAAAACTTATCCAGGCGAAACCAAATCTCTTGCCTGGCTCTTCGAAATGGAACCAAATACGGCAACCAAAGCCTCTCCTCCAACCAAGACCCGGCGGCCCTCAGCCCATCCACGCCCTCCCCAAGGTCCCCGTTGGCGATCGCTGGCTCCCCCTTTCCCCCAGATTGCCAAAGTGACGAAGAAAGAGAGAGAGAAAGAAGAGAGGAGGAGACGTGAGCCAGTGAGGAAGCTTCTTGCCCCATTGTAGCCATCAGAAAATTACGTCTCTTTGGATTCCGCGAAATCATCGACCGCCCAGATCTCGCGGCCAGATCTTGAGGAAGATCGGGTCCGTCGATGGCTGGCCCCTCTCGCCCACAATCATGGACTCGGATGGAACCCTCCTCCTTCGCGTGGACCGGATTATTTTAGCCGTCGCACCACCGACGCGGATGTCTCCAACACAACCATCTCATAGAAATTTATATGCGATAACAGAAATCTGCCGTCCATATGCAGCAATGGTTGCGTGCGTTTGCGGTGAATCGCGATGGGTTATTTCTTGGTGCATTTAGTAATTAACTAGGGCAGCTTGGAGGTAACCGGGTGCCATGATTGCGTGCGTTTGCGGTGCACGGAAGTGCCACGTCAGTGGCGAGGTCCGCCGAAAGCCTGTGGCTGCTGAATTGTTAATGACTACATTGCCCTTTTAAGGGCTTGATTTTACGGGAAGCCCCGTTTGTGTTCGCTGGTCCAAGCTGTCGCCCGTTTTTTTGGTGGCACCGATTCAATCTGGAACCGGTTCGCGGAGGCTTGTGAGAATTGGTTGTGTACTGGATTTAGTTGTGGCGTTAAACGTAGCAATTCTGGTGTAATGGCAAGTTACAGGTTCGATGCATGATAACAGAAGGTTTTCTACTCAGCTACGTGTTTGTATTATGTTTGGACGTGCCTCATAATAAGGAGCCAAATCCTAGACATTGGCTAAAATTTGGTACCTTGTTTGGTCCTTTTATACACCACGAAAGATTTAAATAACTTAAACCCTCCCCTTGACTCCAATGATATTCACATTAATATTTTATTTCTCATTCTGCTACAGTATCCTTTCAATTCATCCACCTTCCATATCATCTATCTTTGTGAGAAGAGCAAAATCCAATAAATTTCTCCATCTAGCTCCCTCCATTTGTTACCCTTAGATCAAGTTCTCTCCCTTAATCCTAGCCCTCTCTTCTTTAATTCTAGCCTTCTAAAAAATATAATTTTGCAAATACATCCACCTTAAACCTTTCACGGCCATGGATTTGCCCATATGAATTGAGTTGTCTGTCTGTGTATTAAATTTGGTCTCGTTCTAACCCAAGTGCAGAACCTATATGTTCGAGCTCCTTTCCTCATGATAAAAATTAGTCTTATATATTATATATTGGTATAGGTTATTCCGTCCAATAAAAGCTTTCCTCATAATATAATATGTAGGGGATCCTAGCTTTTTCCCTAGCAAAGGGAAAACTGATGCAATGAACTTGTATAACTGCGTAGGCTTGCCCAGATGCGTTAACTTTTTTGTCCTTGTGTGTTAGACTTACCCTCGTTCTAACCCAAGTGCATAAACCTATCAAGTTCCTTCCCTCATAATTGAAGTTACTCCTACATAATTACACTAGTTTAGGTAATTTTTGTTGAATAAGAACTTCCCTCGTAATATAACATATAGTGGAAGGGCTATTCTCCTAGCAACATTAAACAACTGATGCACTGTAGTGTTGAACATTGATACTCCTCTGCTTAACAATAAAAGTATGATTTTGTGATGATCTACTAGATATAAGTCCCACAACGGCATTAGAGCCGATGTGGCAGAATGTCAAAGTACTGACCTAAAGTGGTTAAGGATAGAAATTTATTTCGCCTTACCATATATCTGATCTTATCCGACTCTAATGAGGAGGGTGATAGTAAATCTGCTATGAATTCAATCGAGATCCATATAACTCTCTACAAATCTCTTCTCCAAAATAATATATATGTCAAAAAATAATAAAATTTATAGCTTGATCCAATTCGATTCATTCAACCTATCATGTTTAACTCTACTCGTTCTGTAATACACAAAGGCAAGTATAAAGCAACTATGGATGATGATCTATCTAATTCATATCCAACTCATTACCATCTCCATGCATCGCTGGTTACAAATGAAGTAACTCAAGCCATAGCATTATTAGCCTCTCTATAGAAATGTACTACCCTAAATGACCATGATGTGATAATCAAATTTCTTAAGTCTGCTAAAATAGGATGCAAATCATTATGGAGAGTAGCTGTCTCTCATATCCATGTGTCCAACTAACTTCCTTGAGTAATCTCACGAACTTCAGCCTTGTGTTGTCAGATATAATTACTAATTTTGCCGTGTAAGATGAAAATAAGAATGTAGCAGATGCTTAGTAATAATTTGTACCTAACTTGGTGAAGTATTTTAACGGGACCACCCAGATCCAGTGGCCCGAAAACTGTGTATGATTGACGATAACAATATGCCGCTTCCACTGTAGATACCATTTCTGCATCTCAGAAAACGACCCAACGACAATAACATTTATAAAAAAATAGGTCAGAGCTGAATATCTGAGTCGCTGTCATATTAAACAATCACCATCTCTACTGATGCATCCTTGCAGCACTGGAAGAGCATCTTAATTTCTTCCTGTCTATTCCCAATTTTTCATATAATCAAATACCCCAGTTTTTTAAGAGTAGCCATAATTTATAAAATGTACTCCTGGCATATAACAACATAAAATCTTCCAATAAATATTAATTAGTGTTACTACCAAATATATATATATATATATATATATATAAAGTGGAGCAATTTCTTTCCATTACCGTGGAATTCAGACTTGATCTGAAGCATGCAAACATTAACCGTGTTTATAGTGGTCAAGGAATGCATGTGGATGACCAAATGGGTCCATGAGATGACAACCTTGCAAATCCTCTGAAGATCCTTTCAAACGGCTATAATCTTGAAGTATTGAAAGGATGCAATCAGCCTCGGTAGTATGTTGACATTTCTTGTTCAAATAATCACCAAGAGAAAATAACAGAGAGATCTTCTTAGAAGCTCCTTCCTTTTTTTCTCGTCAAGAACTGAGACTTTGAGGGACAAAAGCGTTGGATCTGGGCTTAGGAAGATGGTGGAGGCTATATTTACACTATTGGCACTTCATTGATATGTATTGCACATCTAAGCTCAGCAGGGTTTCTCTAAGGTTTTATTTATACCAAGCGTCTGGCAGAGAAAAGAGGCAAGAGGCTTTTTTTTTTTTTTTAAGGGAAAAAACATAAAGAACTCAAAGATTTTTTTAAAAAAAATTTAATATCCAATGGAGGTATTTTTAAGTGAGGAAAGGCCGATCTAATAGCTGAGATCATGTCTTCTGGAATATTCTCAAAATTGGAGGATTTAAGCAAAGTTTAAATGTGAAAATCGCCTAGTCTTCGCATGGATTATGACTTGTGGATGGAAAAGGTCGGATTTCAAGGGGCAGAAATAATTCATTATTCTTAATGATGTAACAATGAGTCAACGTTGTGAGTCCCAACATTGAATATAATATTGAGAATCAAAAAGCTTATCAAGCATGACTGCAGGTGCTGAAACGCACTAGCATAATACTCTAATGCCACTTATCAGGGGATGGAGAGTTTTACCACCGGAAGAACTTGATATACATGTAGTTCCCAACTGAACCTAAAATCTTTAAGTCATTGTATTTGAACTTAATTGTTTATATTAGATGTTCCATTTCGCATTATTTATTAATACATGATTAAACCTTACATGTAATCCCAATAAATAAATGAGATTCTTGCTTTACCTCTCGTGCTATTTAGGACTATGCCGACGCTTCGAATTGAATTATACTTTTTCCCTCTTTATATCTAGGACTATTCTAACATCGAGAACTCTAAAATAAAATTGATTTCAAAATCTTCAATTCAAGGAGAAAGGCGGTGGAGGTTCATTTATTAATAAATTTAGAATATACGATAAATTAGTAAGGTGTTGTAATAAAACAAATCAAGAATGATTATTTTGAATTCAAAAGAATAAGATTTCTTAAAGAATTTCATGATAAATATGTAGGAACTTTTTAGAGACATTTAAGTTGATAAGATGGAGCAAAATTTGGCAAGAATAGAGATTCTTCTCCTTCTTTTTGATTAGGAATGAAGTGACAGTTCAATTTTCATGACAAATATAGGAAAAATGCAAAAAATCTGCACGTGTATTTATTTTATCAAATCTTAACCATGGCAATTTACAATTTCTAACTTTTAAGAATTTATATATTGCTTGTTTACTTATTTTCATACAAATCTCTCAGTTAGTTCAACCCATCTTAACTTAATTCATCCAATTTACCCAACCCATCTTGATTTAAATTTATCTGAGAAACAAAAAAAAAAATTACCCCCCAAGCTGCCAACATATTGGGCTTTGGCTCAAAAGATATCTTTAGGATGTAGCTGGTACGTTTGTGACTGTCGGACCTCATAATTTTGTGTCATAGTTTTTGATCCAAAAAATATCTCTTGAGAGGGAAGAAAGAAGAAATTTCTATCCTATATAAGATAGAGTACTTCTAACTTACAATCAATGTGGGATTAAATTTTCATAACAAAATCTAATACAGCTAAGAATTAAAAATAAGCGGTGAACTGATTGTAAAATGTTGGCTCGACTCCACATAGCCCGAATCCAACACATGTAAAACAAATAATCTAAATCAAGCCTCAAGAATGATAAGAGAGGAAAAAAGTCAGTTTTTAAGAAGAGGAAATTACATTTATCCCGTTCTCTGAACATTTCAGGCTTAATCACGAAGCATTTACTGCAGGCTATGATGTATCGTTTAAGGAATTGCAGTTTGGTATCTGTGCCTGCTGGCTGCTCCCACCCGCGTACCTCCCAACTCCTCACCCAGCGCTTCTTGGGTCGCATGCCGACCTCAACGCAGCCCCCTCACCTCACTCCGCACGCCATCGCTCCCGAGCACCTCACGGTGGTTTATCTTGACGGATGCTGTGGTTTATCTTACCGGTTAATTTACTCAACATATCATAATCATTATGAACGATATATCATAACCATCACGAACGATTATCGACTATATCACGACTATTATAGAAAATAATTCCTCATTAATTTTATATTTATGACCCGATAATTTAGCACCATAAAATACGAGATCACGTCCGACGATTACAACAATCTCATCTATAAAAGAGAGTAAGGGAACAGAGCTGATAAGCCAACTTTAGGCCAAAACTCTGCTATTCTTCTTACATTCAACTCCTGTTTACCGACTTTCCTCTCTGACTTAAGCATCGGAGGGTCTCCGCCGGATACAAATCCATTCTGTGTAGACGCTGTCTTACGGTTGTTTGTTCCCGACGACAGGTGACGGAGAGTTGGCTGCAACAGATTGACGCGTCAGGTAGGGAAGAAGATCGTATTTACTATGGCGAAAATCAGGATCCAGCATTCTACTACAACCGGATCGGCGAGACACTCTTCCGTCGGAAAGAGGTTCCTGTGATCACCACGGACGTCCAGATCGCTGCACTTATACAGCAGATGAATATCCTTACAGAGGCAGTCAAAAGTCTCTAACAGCAACAAATCCAGCAGCAACAGCCACCGATAGAGCAACCGGTGGCACAGTCAGTGCTATTCAGGCACAGCCGCTGTCATCCACGGCGATCACCATCTCCTTTTCTGGAGCGACCGTCTCGACTTCCCACCGACACGGATAATGACATTCTCAACATTTTTGGTGTGCCACTCATCATTCCCGATATTCTCTCTCTCCTTCCCATCTCAATAGTATTAAGAAGGGGAAACGACCACGAACGCCCTCCGTGTCTCCTTCAAACTCGTCGAGTGGATCTACCTCCAGAGTTTTCCAACGGCGATTCGATGATTATGAACGTAAATTTTAAGAAATTAATCGCCAACTTACTCAACTTCAAGTGGAAGGTCAGAAGTCCTCCAACGACTACGACTTCCACACCGTCCAGCCGCTTTCTCGGCACGTCTTGGACCAACCGATCCCATCTTGGTTCAAGATGCCTCAGGTGGAGCCATACGATGGATCCACTGATCCGATCGACCACCTTGAGAGCTACAAAGTTATCATGATGATTCAGGAGGCGACCGACGTCCTCTTATGCATCAGCTTCTCGATAACTCTTCGGAAAGCTGCTCGAGCCTGGTACTCAGGGCTTCAGACGGGAAGCATATATTCTTTCGGACAGCTAGAATATTTTTTTCATGGCTCACTTCAGTACCAGCCGAAGACCGCCATGAATTTTGATAGTCTTTTCTCGATTAAGCAAGGAGAGACTGAAATACTTCAGGATTTTATGGCTCATTTTAGTGCGGCCACGCTTGAGGTCAAAGATCTCAATAAAAATATGACTATCTCGACCATGAAAAAAAGTCTGAGGAGATCTTGATTTATGTATTCTTTGGACAAGACTCTCCTCCGGACTTATGCCGAACTTCTGGAGCGTGCATACAAATATATGAGGGCAGATGAAGGAGCTTCTGACCGGTGCCAGATAGAAGGCAAAAGTCAGAAGAAGAAAAACAGAAGAAGGGAGAAGCTCCGGTCGAATCAAGTCGGCCATCATCCAATAGGCGAGCTTCGCCCTGACGATGGAGTCCAAGGTTGGGTTAGGCAGGTATGACTCCTATACTCCTCTTTCCGCTCTCCGTGTGCAGATCTTTATGGAGATCGAAGGAGTAGAATATCTACAACATCCCCTACCAATGAAGATGTTGTCGAGGAACCACGATCGGAGGAAGTATTATCGGTTCCATCATGATCACGGTCATGATACCGAACAATGCATCCAATTCAGGGATGAGATAGAAGTCCTGATTCGACGAGGCTACCTTAAAAATATCGAAGAGATCTGCCGACTCAACCTCCTACTAATCGACGATCTTAACTGCAAACTGAGGAAGCTGTAAATAATCAACCGACTGTAGGGTGATTAACATGATCTCCGGACGACTAGACAGGGGGCAACTTTTGAAGAAAATCGGCAAAATGACGATGACTCAACAATGTAATAACTTTTTTGGAAGAAGATGTTTGGAGAATTCAGACTCCCCATGATGATGCTGTTGTTGTTTCGGCAACAATAGCAAACTATGATGTAAAAGAATCCTTATAGATAATGAAAGTTCAACTGATATTTATTTATTTGATTTCTTCCGAATGCGACTGCCAACTGACCGACTCAGAAGAGTCTCGACGCTGCTGGTCGGCTCCACAAGAGATGCTGTTACAGTGGAGGGAGAAATTTCTCTCCCTTAACCGTCGGGATCGAACCACAACAGAGCACTATTTCATAACGTTCACGGTGGTTTGATTATCTTCGGCTTATAATGCCATACTCGGACGACCTGGGCTTAACACTCTGAGAGCAATGGTTTCGACATACCATTTGTTAGTTCGATTTCCGACAAGATATGGAGTCGGAGAGATGCGTAGAGATCAACAACTCGTCCGACGTTGCTTCCTTGTCTTCATCCAGAATAATAAATCTGAAGACTCTCTGTCTGTCGACAAATTGGATCAAAGAGAGAATTAGGAAAGGGTGAACCTGCTGAACAACTAGTTTCTATCACCATTAAAGAAGAGGAGCCCGAAAAAATAGTCCGAATTGGATCATAATTACCCGACTCAGAGCAGCAATAATTAATAAAATTACTCAGAGCCAACGCCGACATTTTTGCTTGGTCGGTCACCGATATGCCTGAAATTTTTCAAAAATAATAACTCACTAACTTAACATCAACTCAAATATTAAGCCAATGAGACAGAAGAAGTGACCTTTTGCTCCTGAAAGATAAAAGGTCATTGATGAGGAAGTCGACAAATTCCTCGCAGCAGACTTCATCAGAGAAGCTACATATCCTGACTGACTTGCCAATGTGATAATGGTAAGAAAAGTCAATGAAAAATGGAGGATCTGCATCGACTATACTGATCTGAATGTAGCTTGTCCGAAGGACAGCTTTCTATTGTCAAAGATTGACCAATTGGTTGATGGGACTTCTGGCCACCGACTTTTAGGTTTCATGGATGTCTTCGTTGGATATAATCAAATCCGCATGGCACTAGAAGATAAGGAGCACATGGCTTTTGTGACCGACAAGGCATATACTGCTATAAAGTAATACCTTTCGATCTGAAAATATCGGTGCTACCTATTAACAGCTCGTTAACAAGATCTTCAAGACACAGATCGGATGGAACATGAAAGTATATATGGACGACATGCTGGTGAAGAGTCCCCAAACTTCAGATCATGTTCGAAATCTGGAGGAAGCTTTCAACACACTCCGACAGCATCGGATGAAATTAAACTCAACTAAGTGTACATTTGAGGTAACCTCCGAGAAATTCCTCAGATTTCTTATTTTACAACAAGAAATCGAGGCTAATCCTGAAAAGATCAAAGCTGTTATCGACATGAAGCATCCGAATTCAAAAAAAAGATACAGCAACTCAACAGAATGATTGCCGCACTCAGCCGATTTATTTCTAGATTGGTTGAGACATGCTTGCCATTCTTCAAAATTTTGCGGCAGACGAAGGACTTTTCATGGTCGGATGAATGCCGACAATTCTTTGAAACTTAAAAAATACTTGGCTTCTCCACCTTTGCTCACAAAACCAAGGGTCGAAGAGACATTGTATCTTTACTTAGCGACTTCAGCCGAAGCAGTTAGTTCGGTGCTCGTCCAGGAGGATGAGAACCGAATCCATCGACCAATCTACTATACCAGTAAAGTACTTTACAATGCCAAAATTTGATACTCAAGGGCAGAGAAAATGATCTACATCCTAATCATATCGGTACAACGACTTCGTTCGTACTTTCAAGTCCATCCGATTGTAGTTCTAACAGACAAGCCGCTGAAAGCAATCTTACATTGACCTGACACATCAGGTCGGATAGCAAAGTGGGCAGTAAAGCTTGACGTGTTCGACATTCAATATCGCCCACAACCGTCCATAAAAGCACAAGTCTTAGTCGATTTTGTCACCGAATGTACTATATCTGATAATAAGTCAGAAGATACAGATGATATTACAATAAAAGAAGTTACGACTTCCGACCCCGATCTAAGGTCGACCTGGGTGCTGCATATTGACGGAGAATCTAATGCATAAGGTAGTGGAGCCGGCCTTATACTCATAATTTCGAAGGGGTAGTCACTAAATATGTCCTTCGATTTAATTTTAAAGCTTCAAATAATCAAGTCGAATATAAACACTTTTAGCCAACTTGAAGATAGCCAAGGGCTTAAAATCGACAGTTTGAAGGTCTTCACCTACACACAACTGATTGCTGGATAAGTCAAGGATGAATTTGAAGCCCACGATCCCATTATGATGAAATACCTTCAGAAGGTGAAAGATTTTACGGCAAGCCTGAAGTATTTCGAGATCTTTCATATTTCAAGAATCGAAAATACTCGGACCGACATACTTTCACGACTGGCTACTACCGCTTTCAACTTGCTGGGTCGGACATTTGTTGAATGCCTCGAACAGTCGAGTATCGATAAAATCGAGGAGGTATTACAGCTCACTATCGAACCAAGCTGGATGGATCCGATCGTTCAATATCTGAACGATGGGACCCTTCCGACGGACTCCTCAGAGGCTAAACGACTCCGATAGACGATCTCTCAATATGTAATAATGAATGGATATGTTCACAAAAGGTCGTTCTCTTTCTCCTTGCTGAAGTGTTTGGGACCTACAGATGCCGACTATGCACTCAGAGAAGTATACGAAGGGATTTGCGAAAATCACTTGAGGGGTAAGTCTCTGGCTTATAAAGTTTTGCGACAAGGATATTATTGACCCACCATGAAGAAAGATGCAGCTGAACTCGTCCGAAGGTATGAACCATGTCAAAAGTATGCAAATATACAACATCAACCGGCTAGTCAGTTGACATCGATTGTAGCATCATGGTCCTTCGTACAATAGGAGATTGACATACTTGATCTTTTCTCTCGATATCTGATCAAAAAAATTCATAGTGATTGCCATCACCTACTTTACCAATAGATAGAAGCCGAACCTCTGACGTAAATCACTGAAAGCAAGATGGAAGACTTCATTCAGAAATTCATCATTTACAGATTCGATTTGCCATACACCATCATCACCGACAATGGTAGACAATTTGACAACTAAAATTTCAGAGAATTTTGTGCGAGTTTCATATTATGCACAAACTCATATCGATCAGCCATCCACAATCAAATGACGAGGTGAAAGTAACCAACCAAACAATCCTACATGGACTGAAAATTCGATTGAATGAAGCCAAAGATCTCTGGGTGAAAGAACTATATCCGATCTTATGGGCATATCGAACGACTCTCCGCATATCAACTGGAGAATCTCCTTTCAATTTAGCTTATCAGACAGAAGCAATGATACTACTCGAGATCGGATTGCTATCAACAAGAGTCGAATAATATAGTGAACCGAACAACTCTGAATATCGGAGAGCCGACGTAGATCTCTTTCCAGAACTCCGACAGCAAGCTCAAGTTTGGATGGCTGCATATCGACAAAGGATAGTCCGATATTATAATGCAAGAGTCAAGCCAAAGATCTTTCGATCAAAAAATTTGGTCTTAAGAAAAGCAAAAGTCTCAAAACCCTTGGATCAAGAAAATTATCTCTAAATTGGGAAGGACCTTACAGAATATCTGAAACTCTTAGATCAGGTGCATATCAGCTAGAAACCCTCGAAGGATCGACGATTCTCCAAACATGGAATGTCGATAATCTGAAGATGTATTATCAATAAAATCATCAATATGTACATTATTTGAAATACAATCAGAATTTTAGAATCATAAATCTTTAACAAGTTTTATCAACTACTGGCTATATGTCGGCTTTCGTTGCCAAAGCCGAGCTATCTACTGTACTTTGACACAAAGTTTATCTCAGCCTCCACTATAAAAGTCAAAAAATCAACTGCTTCGATGATGACTGTATTTCGATTTTCTACAAAAATCGGCATACCGACTAAAATCTCAACCGATATCGACTACAGGCTTTCACCGTAAAAGCCGTACTGTCGATTATATCTTGATTCTCAATGTCGGCTCTCTATTATAAAAGCTGACTATAGTCGAAAAATTAATATGCCGACTTAGTCCCAACTAAGCGGATCGAAAATATCAGAATGATCAAAGTCAGATTGGAATTATACCGATATGGCTACAGCTAGTCGAAGGATATTCAGCTTGCCACCAATTATCAAATAATCTGACGTACAGATCCAACCAAGCATCGGGTATAGGATATTCGACTTACCATCGTTATCCTAATTTCTATCAAGTACGTCAAAGACTATACGACTAACGGATATTCTACAAGTCCTACCGAATGATCGGATCACCGATTAATATTCGGTGGTTATGTTACATTGCAGACATCTCCAAAAATAAGAGTTCAAACTTAAAAATATTTTCATTCATTGTCAACAAAAAGTTATAAAATTGGACCGAAGTCTGACTACAAGTATCAGACTGCACACCAAAAAAAGAGGGCAAAATACACCGACTAAGCTTTATCACCGTTCTTGTTCCTTTGCTCGGTGGTAGCATCGTCAACTTGAACGATTTCGGACCCGATCGGTGCTTCTTCTTGTGTCGGAGCGGCTTCCTCTTCAGCAACTCCGTCTTCCGATCCTGGAGGGACGATACTACTCAAGTCGAGGCTCGAGTATAATTTTCTGACTGCATCTCGACCGTCTTCATACCCGACGCAAGACAACGCGAAGCCACTTTCGAGGATCTCTTCCTTGAATTCTTCCGAACTTCGAAAATCTTCGACTACCCGACTCAGTGCTTCCCTTGCCGACTCCGCTTCCGCCTTTGCCAAATCGGCATCGGCTCGAGCAGAGGACAATTCTTCTTCAGCCAGTGCCAATCTTTCCAGGCTGGCCTGATGACGTCCATGCTCGGCTTCGAGTTCTTCGATGCATCCATCTCGCTCTCATCGAAGCCGGTGGATAGAGTATTTCTTGCTCTTGACCTGTGACTCAAGAGCCGAAATAGCCTCGTGAGCCGACTTAAGTTCAACCCTTGAGGATGCCAAGTTGTCAGTTAGTCGAAAAACCTCCTCCTGAAGTTTGGCTTCCTGCTCCGCTGCTGACTTGAGTTGTTCAAGTGCAGCCGCTTTCTTAGTATTGGTGGCTACCACTTTATTCTTTTACACACTACGGATATCGATGAACTTCGTGTAACCGGCCTCCAGGTCAGATATGTCATGGATCAACTGCAGATAGAAGATAAATCGGGTTAAAACATAAAAAGAAACTTACCCGATGATTGTCGGATAAAAGGTTGAAACATCTCGACCACCGACCGTTTCCTCCGATGCTCCCGATCAGTCGGAAGAAGAGTAGCCTGGCGCAGTCGCTTGGCCAATATAGAATGGACCAAGGTCGATTCATTGACGAGCACTTGAAGGTCGAAATGAACCGCATGACCTTCCGATGCAACTTCTTCCACCGACGTCATCGGAGCTTTCCCTCGATCTGATGTCGGCGGCCCCATGTTTGAAAGTGAGGGGAAGCTTGAGCTTGACTGCGCCCCAACTGAAGGAGCAACTGGTGCAGCTGCAGATTGTTCGGGCTCTCTTACCTCGATCCGAACCTTCTCAGGTGGTGGGACTACCAATGTCGTTTCGGTAGTACCCCTTGCCGCCCTTTCCTCGAACGATGCAGTAGGGAAAACTGTCGGAGCCGATAATGTCAGGACCGGTTCAGGAACCGATGCCGATGGGGCATCGGATTCCACAACCGACGTTGAAATGCCGACTGGAGCTGGTGCTTGATGCCTCTTCGGTGGTCGTGAAAGCCTGACCTCAGATGCTACCCTCTTCTTGACAGCATGCTGACGAATATCGGCATTCGATACTCACATTCTCTGCTGCATAGCTGTAATTACAACGGAGGTCAGTACAATTCAACAAGTAAAAGAAAAGTCAGAAATAACCGACCAACTATACTATACCTAGACGAGGAGCTGAACTAAGTCCGGTATCATAAAAGGCCTGTTCGGTTACAAGCTCTTTCTGTTTCGGTACCGACATGTCTTTCAGTCGGTGAAAGTTCTCTTGATCGTTGACCTCTACTCGGCTGTTGTTATTAGGACCGGTTTGTAGATCGCCCAACGAGAAGGAAAACCTCAAGGAAGGGAAGAAGAAGCAAAGAAGAACTAGTTCTTCCATCCATGAATGGATGATGGAAGACCAGTGATAAAGGATAGACCTTTTTGGGAGTTGAAAACCACCACCTCGAGCCTTTGGATGAGGTTGGAGGACAAAGAAGACTCGAAAAAGAGAAAGACGAGGCATGATCGGCAACATCCGACACAGCAAAGCAAATTAATTATTAGTCGGACCGAGTTCGATGCCAGCTGAGCCAGGCAAAGTCCATAATAGTCCAAAATATTTTGGATAAGTTTTGAGATCGAAAATCGAGGATCCGTCCGAAGATCTTCGACATAGAAGGCCACCTGGCCCGAAGGAGGATTATTCACATGACCATCGGCTCCAGGGGCAAAAGTTGAAACTGCTCCGGGATACAAAACTGCTCCCGGAGCCGCTCAACATTCGATCCCAAAAGTGAAGAGGCCTCCGCATCCGGACTCGACTGGAATTCTTCAGTCGGATTCTCCGACTGATCTTCCTGAGAAGGAGAAGCCCTAGCCATGGGAACGATTATGAAGAAGACAAAGACTTCAGAGGAAAGGACTCAAAAGAAAGATAAAGTTAACCTGAAAATTAGGAGCGATAACCTTGGACGTTAGAGCAACAATCCGGCATAGTCCCAGTACCAAAATAGTGAAATTAAAAATTTGGCTGAGAGTGACCCTATATATAGGATCTCTCAACAGTCGAGATGAAGGCTGTCAAATTAAAGATCTACCAGATGATGACACATGGCAACATCTGGACCGATCATTGATCGGACAGTTCGATGCACCTGCCCCAGATTGAGCCACGTCACCTCTATCTGCGTGAACAATTTCGATCCAATAACATTCGGACACATGGAATAAATCTACTTGTCAAAATCATATCATCAGACGTCGAATCGACTTTTCGAAATGACGCCTGACACTAACAATTGATACCGAATCGTTAGATCAGTATGACAGATGACTGTACCTGTCAATACGACAAAATAGCTGATCACCCATATCTCGAAGAAAATGACATCAAAATCGAGATTCGGTGTGACAAAAATAACTCGCTTCATCTAACGTGACAAACTACATGGTAATATACACGTCGACTCACCTTGGACTTGGAAGTGGGGGCAACTGTTGGGGTAAGTCAATCGAACCCCGATTCAGATCAACCGACTACCGACTTCGACTCAACAATAGCCGACTGACCAGATATACAACCCCGACCGACTCTACATCGGTTGATTATGCGGTTCCGACTCTTCATCGGCCAACTGAGCGAACCGCATCGGCCTACGCCGGCTGACCGACTAATGATTTGACTACTACCGATCGACAGCAGACGACTTAGACCGGTGTGTATAACAGAACTACTAATCGATGGTCACTCATGGATTCTACCGACATAAAGTCGGTTCTACAGACATATGGTCGGCTAATCTGCTCAACATACCATAACCGTCACGAACGATTATCGACTATGTCACGGCTATTATGAGGAAGTAACGTCCCACTAATTCTATATTTATGATCCGATAATTTAGCGCCATAAAATACGGGACCACGTCCGACGGTTACAACAATCTCATCTATAAAAGAGGATAAGGAACAGAGCTGGTAAGCCAACTTTGGACCAAAACTCTGCTATTCTTCTTACATTCAACTCCTATTCACCAACTTTCCTCTTTGATTTAGGCATCGGAGGATCTCCGTCAGACTCAAATCCGGTCTATGTGGATGCTGTCTCGTAGGTGTTCGTTTTCGACGACAGACGATGGGGAGTTGGCTGCAACAAATCTAATGGATGCGAGCAAGGATTTCAAAAGGCTCCGCTGATCTTGAACTTCCCTTGAAGTGCTGGTAGAGGCTCTAAATTTCCAAGAATGATTGCGGCAATTACAGAATTCGACCACTGACCCGGTCTTCCCAGAGCCGCGAGCGAAGAGGAGAGGGAACAAGCGCTTCAAAGGTGCTTCACACAACCTGCAGTCCTTCCAAAACGCTGTTCTTTCTTCAATCCTGACTTGCAATTACAATCTTATCTCAACCAGGGTGCGAGCACTTAATCTATTCGGCAATCCCTAATCATCATGGAATTGGTATAGCGATTGCAATGTTGCGACTGAGATAGATAGTGTAGAGAGAGGTATTGGCTCGCTTTAGTTGACTGCTCTGAGTTGGTGGTTAAAGGGTAAGGATTATGCTTAACAAGTGAACAAATATTGGGTTTGTTTTGAAAATTGCCCTTCAACTAATTCTTGGTCCAAATGATAAATACATTGCAAGTATCATTATTTTTTTTTTATTATGATACTTCTGCTGGAAAAAATGTTTATTTTCACGTTTAGAAAAACATTTTTTGAACTGAAACAGAGACTGGATACACTATTCATAAAATGCAACTCTTTGTGAGCCTTATCAATTTTTTATTTTTTTTTGCCCTCATGACTATATTATAAAGATAATTTCAGTGCCTATCAAGTTGTGCTTGTGTCTAATACAAGTATATTAATTATTATGTTTACTTAGCATGGACAATGTACCTGCATTTCAAGAGAATTGAGAGAGACAACAGGGAAAGTTGGATATAAGGCTTTTACTTATAGACATATGGATATTAGAGCTTATCACGGACCGGGCCTCAAGCCTAAATTCTATTATTTTAATTAGATTTCAGGCTGGGTCTATATAAAATATGATATTTCTAAGCCCAAGCCCGACCCATGATTAGGTCCAGTAGATATAGATATAGATATATACTTGCATTGATGTAATGCAATAAAGTTGAAGTGTAATATTATGTCACATTCAGAACGGAATAAGTTCAATATCATGATATATTAAAGTCGAATTCCAGAATAGAGTCCACATCCGGAAGTTGGTTTATGATAATAGAGATTTTTGCAAAGATTTTTGTGCACCAACTTGAAGGTTGAGAGTATGATGCTCCGACAAAAAAAAATCAAAAGCAAAAACGTCTAAAATAAGCAAAAAATGTGATCTTTAGTAAAATGAAATTGAAGTAGATACCTATGTGAAAATTCATCTCTTTTAATCAATAAAATGGTGAAAGAGATACCGGTCAATTAAATTCAATTGCGGATATCACAAATAAAACAATTCAAACCATTTAATATTGTCTAAGATTCTAAGTTATTACTTGGGAATAACAATGAACACCGACAGCAGCATTGCTCTACATTCTTTGGACCGTACTCGTGCGAATTCTGCATTTATCTGCTGGAACAACTGAGCCAATGAATGACATAACCAGCGAAACATGGACCGACCAGGTTCCTTGCAACTTCACTGAAGTTTTTGGTGTGACATGTTCAGATTATGATGGATGAATTAATTGGGCCTTATTGGATAACTGATCTGCAGAGCAGCAATTGCTCCAAAGATATCAGATACCGCTAAATGGATATACAAAGAATGTTCACTTATATGATTGCAAATATAGATATTGTATGAGCTCTGAATGTGTTGCCACCAGTGACCAGTGGAGGGTCTGCAATATCTGTATTCATGCAAATGATGATCATCACATGGTAATTTCCTGTTTTTTATGCTCTCATCGTTCATTTGTGATTAGTGATTTGATGTTCTTTGGATTCATATTGCACTTTTATCAGCTTAACTACTGGAAGTTGGTTATTGTATTGTGATTCGGAAGAAATGTTGCAGGCACTCCTTGGGAGTGGTTTAGTGGGTTGCACTAAGACGGGGTTGATGTGTGCCTATTTTTCAAGGTGTCTCCATGACCTGTATTCTTAGAAACTATGGCAGGTGGTCCCTGTGGGGCTTGGAAGCTTCAAATGTGTTAGGGATTTTGTAGGTTATCATGCATCATGATTGCTGGGGAGCAACAGCCTACGGATCAATTCTAAAATTGCAAAGGTTGGTCCAATCAAGCTGTCTGAGTTTTTGAACATGCTGTAGCACTTGTTCCAAGTAGTTATGTTGAAAGAACAAAATTTATTGAAGCTCAAACAGGCCGCAAATTTGAACAAGAAATTTATACATTCAACAATCGACTTTGATGCACAACGTTTGTTGCTAAAATATCCAAGTACTAAATGTGGATTTTTGGTGGATACCTGGTAGCCCAGGGAAATAGAATAAAAATCATATCTTTGTGAGCTCCTGTCTTAAGAGAGGACTACGAAATATTCCTTCCCTTCAATATCACTTCAGTAGTCCTGTTTCTTTGATTGTTTCTTCGTACTCTGGTGAGAACCGAATAGGGGAGCAAGTATACAGAAAAAAGAGAAGCAGGTGCACCTTCAAATGTTATTTTTGCTAGAAGCATATGTTGGTGCATGGTGAATCATTTTTCTTCGAAGTATATATGAACCATTAATATTAAGACAATAAATGAGATCCAGTCAAAACTCTTATTCACAATGTTGAAAGGATGCTTAAGATTGTCGCATGAAGCTTCTCTGATCCTTCTATGCTTTGCATGTTTTTGGTGGTCAATAATTGAAATAAGTGTTCACCCATTTAGCAACGGATTTAATTTCCATTGCAATAAGTAGTCGGTCAATATTACTATTAACGATACTTGTTTGCCATCGCTATTATACTATTTTCTTGTAGTGATTTATTTTAGGGTCAGACGAAACACTCATTTTATTAAAAAAAGTACATCTAAAGCTATGTGTTTGATGTTGTTCATTACATATAATCATTAAGCTAGTTTCAGCAGCACATCTATTAAAAGATAATGTAAATGTCCTAAGATGAGCTCAATGAGAAAAAAAGTCTCATGTGGAAGAAAAGGGTAATAACACGCTTCGTTCTAATTTCTAGCATGAATACGAATTATGAAAACATGGCCTATTGATCCTGTAGACCTTCGGAGTTGCAGCAAGAGGAGTCAAAAAAGTTACTACAAGTATAATTGGCTTGTGGCAGCCAAGCATACACAATGACATTGCCTTTTTATCCTTCAATGTTGGCTCTTCCTATTATTATAAAGCAAAATTCACCGAGTGTTGGATTGTTCACCACCAAAAGAAAATGTGAGCTGAGTTTAGATAATCATGAGACAAGTTAGTTTTATTCTGCTAATGGCCATACCATGATATTAATTCAACCTAGTCTAAGAGGAACCACCAACTCAAACAATCGGTCATTACGCTTGGTTGAAAAGCCAGTGGCACGTGTTGCACAAAAGTGGTATTGTTTCATGAGTAACAAGCTAAAGTAGATTGATACAAGCAAATATTTGCATTCATGACTCTTTCTAATTTTACAGATTGATAGCCAAATTATTTCAAGTAAAATGTTATATTCTAAACCATCAAAATATAAGAGGGAAAAATATCTAGTCATACTATGTCTTTTTGATTGAAATCTCGTCATACTATGTCATAGATGTGGAAGTAAGATATGGCAATTGATTTGCTAAAGCTATATATATATATATATATCTATATACATATATGTGTGTGTGTGTGTATATATCTATATCTATATGTACGGTGTGTCTATGTGCGCACATGCACGTTTGAATGTATGTGTGTATATGATGTATGTATATAATTATGTGAGTAATAGCTTGAAATATAGAATGCTGGGTTGATGATATAGGGCAAACAACTTTGAGACATGAAAATCACATGATCCAATTATAATAAGCGCATACAGGATGAGCAACTCATGACCGATAGACTAATTTCATGTAATGATCTATTTAGCTTCCTCATGTAGAAGTGAAACTTTCACAAAAGAAATAGCATCAGATGCAAACTTAGCATAGCTTTTGCAGCATAAGAATAAAGAAGATGATTCGCTTGGCAAAGCCAAAATCTGCAATTTTCAACACAGAATTCTCATCTGATGTTGAAAGAAGTAGATTTTGTCACAAAATGATCAACTTCAGAGATTTCTCACAAATGATAAACTTCAGGGATATATGTTACTGTTCTTAGTTTTAAGCAAAAATAATGTTAAGAACACCAAACCTTTTTATTAGAAAAATCCAAGCTATACAAATCGAAATATTATTAGATATTAAAACAAGCTTTGTTCTACGAATCATGGTACTCCAAAATAAGGCGCATAGCATAGCTGATGATATTTACATGGCCATTTGGAGTGCAGGAGAAGCTGATGAGTATGTCCCCATGACAAAGTTCTAGATATCCTTAGTCAAGCAAGTAACAGATGGGACATAGGTAACCGAGATGCTTATTCATCTGTCTACTGATGAAACAGTGACAACTAACAGAACAAGGCCTGCAACTTATAGATGATTATAAGAACAATAATGAGCTGGAGAAGCAGCCTATCCTGGAGACATGCCTATGATGCAAGATTAAGTGGTAAGTCAATCATATTGAAATTTGTTCAGATGAAATGTAATGTATGTAACCCAAATTTATTACATAAACATACTATCACTGAGCAACAATCCACCTAGCCCAATAACAAATTGCATTCCCCCATAAATGCTGTTTGCAAAACAGACACATACTGTGAAAGCCATTGCACCGAGAGGGATATATATGTCTGGCCAAAGGTGATGCCTCAACCACGTATTCTAGTCCATTAATGATCTGGTCGCAAGTATTAGAAGACAGATAAAAGCACCCCAACAATCAGAAGCAGAGCATTAAGATTGAGTATGATTGTTCAAGGAACATCCCTTTATGCTGGCTATAAAAATCTCAAAAATATACAAGCTCAAGTTACTGCACTTAATAAACTGTACAACCCGACAGAACCAGATAAAACTGCACGATTCATCAAAAACTTATGAGAGATGGACAGCAATGGCTATGACTTGGGCTATATAAATCAAGATCTGTGTAGAGAAGATTTGCAATTTTAACTTTTGGCTTTATCAATATATCTAGTTGTTACTATTTATGCCAAAGAGTGCAGTGTGAACATGCCATTGACACTTTAAATGGAGAAGTTTTATTGTGCAACACCTTTAAATTCTTTCCCAATACATGTTCAACAAAAGAAGAAGGTCGGCATCACATTCATCTTTTGCTTTCATCTGACATGCAGAGAAACACTTCCATCAAAAAGACACGGAAAATACATTAGACACAACCAGAAGACTTATAATTGCAAACATGATCGACGATAGGAGATGCGACCACTGATTTACTGCTAGTTCCTCGTGCGAGCTGGGCTCATCATGCTATGACAGGAGCATATGGACTACAGAATCCATCGTCGGTCTTTTGTTTCTGTCTTCTTCCAAGCAAGAGACTACTATCTCCACCATCTTCTCTGCTTGCTTGCAATTGAACTGCCCATTTAACCTAGAATCCACAATCTCTTCGACCCATGATTCATCTCCGCTCTCCAGTTTTCCTTCAACATCCTAACGAAACTTTTCGGCGTTCCTTCAAACTCCTCTTCCTTATCAACCTTCAAGTTTGAAACCCTGCTTCCCTTCACCATCTCCAGAAGTACAACTCCATAGCTATAGACATCAACCTTTGCGGTGATTGGAAGATTTGTAGTCCATTCAGGAGCCATGTATCCCCTGGTTCCTCGAATCCGAGAGATGTCCGAACCAACTCCACCTCTCTTTGACAGTTTTGCCAATCCAAAGTCTGCAATCTTAGGCTCAAATTCACCGTCCAGGAGAATGTTTCAGGCTTCACATCACAGTGGATGACCCACTCAAGGCATTCATGATGAAGGTATGCTAATCCTTGCGCCACCCCTACTGCAATCTCGAACCTCTCACTCCATCCCAAAGCACTTGCTGTGCCATGTTCGTCGAAGATGTGCTTGTCCAAAGAACCATTCGCCACATACTCGGTAACTAGTAGATCGTGCGGACCTTCTGAGCAGAACCCCATATTCTCACGAGGTTCTTGTGGTAAATTCTCCCAATTAGACTCAGTTCGGCGCCGAGCTCTCCTTGGATCGCATCTCCCAACTTCTTCACCGCCACCACCCTCTTATCATCCAATACTCCCTTGTACACGACACCTGAGCCTCCCCGTCCAATCTCATCCATGAATTTCCTAGTTGCCTTCTTTAGCTCTTTATATGTGAACCGCCTGAATTGACGGGAGATCTCCCTGCACCCTTCTTCCAGGGATGTTGGCTTCCGTTCCTTCTGGAAATTATAAACCACCATCCTGATACGACAAACAGGATTTCGATGGCACCGAACGCTGATATGAACCCATAGAAATACACCCATCTCACCTTCCCTCTGCTGCTGGCGTACGTAGCAGCGTTGCAAATGAGCTCGTGCGTTTGAGGAGCAGAGGACCCCGATGCTGACATGCTTGCAGGCATCCTCAAGTACGTGATGCCTGGGGTGTCCGGAGGAGCTCTCCCGTTAAAGAGAGTGCTTTTAGAATAGCACTTACCAGACGTATAAACTATTCCTTCACAAGAACAATCCTCTTCACATATCTTCTTGCAGGCCTCCAAGGAAGTTGACTCGGAGTAATTGAGATCGTAACCCCAGAAATCTGTTCCGGGTAGCTCTAGAAATGAGTTGGTGTTGCAGCTCATCTTGAACTTTGGCTTGCAACCTTTGCGCCAGTCGCTTGGATCGCTCATCTCGTAATGAGAAGGGCACGAACAAACCACTTTGGATTGCATATACGAGCAGATTCCGCTCCTGCCACACAGCCCATGTATCTGGCAGATCCGCGGAAGAGCTTCCCAGGTAACCGACCACGTTCCTTTCGATTCATCTAGGCTGTAAAGCCTGAGATTGCCATCGTAGTCCAGAGTCAGCCTTCGTAAGATTCCAGAACCCATGTCGGAAGCACTGAAAGCCAACTGGTCGCTAGAAACGAAGTTTCCCATCCCATCCAATACTGCATATCTGCTGCTGTTGTATTCCGTCCTGCCGTTTTGAAACACATCGTCATCAGGATTGGGCCAGTAGATGCTAGAAATCTCAGGCCCATCGTATATGAGCCTGAGGACGTTGTCGTTGTCGAAATACAAGCTATAGTAGCCTGAAGAGAGTGATCCTGGAGCGGCCGAGGATACTACTTGTGTGGATTCGGTAATCGGTTGCGTAGGGAGAAGAGTGTCCGTAGGAGAATAAAAGCTTTGCCATAGAATTTTACCGCTGGGGTCCTTCATGACAAGATTACCGGTGTCCAATAGCTGCACTCGATCCGCTTGCGTCGAGCTTGTGTTGGTGCTCCACACCACCCGGCCATCGGTGTCTGTTAGAACCATGCCTCCATCCTTGCGGAAGCTAATTTGTGATCCATGATCGTTTACCGGATGTTCCCGGTTTGCAGTCCATGCGACGGTCTTGTTGGCTGAGCTGGAGAACCAGATGGAGAAGGCATAGGCATTAGAGCCGACGTTATAGAAGCCACATGCGAAAGACTTGCTCGGGGAGACGAGGATATCTGAGACATCCTCTACGGAGAGAGAAGATCCTCTTGAAAGAGAGCTCCGTTCTGCTCGTGATGCAGAGGGAGAGAGCAAGAAGAAGAGGAGGAGGAGGAAAAGAGGGATGGGGATGTTTGTAAGAGGAGATGGATTCTTCATGATCTTCTGCTGAATGGTACGACAAGAGAATCTCTTCCCTTGAGCTGTTAGTTAAATAGGAGGGAAAGAGCAGCAGAATGAGTTTTCGTTTTGAAAATTCTAAGAACATTCAACTCTACCGCCTCTAAAACTCTGTCGTTTGTTCCTTTGAAAACTAGTTTTTGTCCATTGGAACCCGTCCCTCTCTCTCTATTGGTTCAAACTATCCCCAATTTCTTGTTTTTTTGGTTAACGCAAGTGGAGGAAGGAAGGCCTTCCCCAAATTTATTAATTAATAAAGAATGTAGATTTGATGCTAATCTAGTCGGTCCTCGCCATAGCTAGCTAAAGACAGCGCCAACGCCGGTCACGCCTACGTTTAGGTAAGGTCTACATGAATTTATTGGAGTCTTCTTTTTAAGATGGTCTGGGACGGTGAGCCACTCAACTTCCACACAGGGTCCGTGCCGTGGACCGTGGTCTTCCGTCAAGTCCCCGCGTAAACTGAACTGCTGACCTGTAACACCAGGGAACCGAAAAATGACCTGGAAGAACCAGTCAAAGATGAATCGAGGCTGCAACAACCCACCCATATCGCGGAACTTCCCCTGTGTGTCGTTCCGAAGCCAAAATTTGATCACCATTTGGAGAATCTTATTTAACCCATGATGGTAGAATACGATCTGTCTTGAAGTTACGGATCTATACACCAAAAGATAAAAAAGCTTACCGAATTAACTCCGACCAAATCCTTTGATACATAAGTCGTATCGAGTTTTGGAAGAATAAAAATAATAAAATTATAATACAAATTTAGTATAAATATTATCCTGTTCTAGTTGGTCTGATTTTGGATGATCTTTATCTTTTTGTCACTTCGATCTTTTTGGTCTTCTGATAAGATCGACTTATTCGATCTTTTGATGAGGTCGACTTATTCAGTCTTCCGATGAAATCGAACTTACGCGGCTTTCTAATGAGGATGACTTACTCGACCTGCTGATGAAGCCGAATTTATTCGATCTTCTGATGGGGTCGGACTTACTCGGCCTTCTGATGAGGTGGACTTACTCGATCTTCTGATGAGGTGGACTTACTCGATCTTCTAATGAGATTGGACTTACTCGATCTACTGATGAGGTCGACTTACTCGACCTTCTGATGAGGTCGACTTATTCGACCTTCTGATGAGGTCAGATTACTCAACCTTCTGATGTGGTCGGATTCACTTCGGCTTTCTAATGGAGTCGAATTCACTCCGACCTTTTCATACGGTCGGATTTACTTGGCCTTGTCAGTCTTCCTTTATCTTCTCAACCTTCTCAGCCATCCTTTTTGACCTTCTCAGTCTTCTTAGCCATCCTTCTCAGCCTTGTTAACCTTCTCAACCTTCTTCCTTCTCAGTCTTTTATGATCTATTAACCTACAAGAAGAAGAAAAGACATTATGATAGGTGAAGGCTTGTAAGTCTTTCACCACGAGAGCTTTAAATTGTGGGAGTCTCTTTCTCTTAGAGTCTGTCCTCTTTGGAGCCTTTGATCTTGTTTATATAGGTACAAGCAAGGATCCGTTGAAATTGGAGATGGAAACTAAATAATGAAATATAACTTCCTCATCATAAGCCATTACATCTTCTCTTTATTTGAATTTAAATCTGTCTTCGTTTCTAGATTCTTCTTAATAGCAAAATATAACCATTCAAATTAATTTTATAAAATACTTGCCACACGCCAATTAATGATAGAAAGGTGAATAATATGGCATATCAAAATCCATGTGTCCATAGCATGCATGACATAGTTCAAGAGGTCAGCATGCATGACAAGTTTATCATCTTGCGCAATATTTTGGAACGCACGTAGCAAAAAGGATCGGTGTTTCACAGCAGAACCCCTTGCGAATTGCACAATATGAAGTTGCAGTTGAAGTGGTTGCTTTGGGTCTCAAGGCCCTCGTGTATCTCATTGTTCCGTCCTTGAATTAGCATGATACGGTGGCAGCGTTTCGAATCCTCCCTCACATATCCTGGCATCATACTAAGTGGCACCTTAATCACCTCATTGATAATGGTGAAAGTAGTTTCTTAGCCATAATTTGGTACGGTATCATGAGCAATTCCAAGGTAAGTCAGAAAAATCACTTTTTAAGTCACTCCTTTTCAAGTCACTCCGCTGCGTTGCACCGTTGGCATAACTTTAATTAGGTCATGCGCTTCATTATTGTAATTCAAAGGGAACGATGGTAATACAGCATGCCAGAAATTTTTCTGTTTTCCCAGTTTGTTTAAGTTTGCTAGGAAACAAACAAATGATTTAGGCCACTCTAGGATTTGTGGCATAGGATATACACGGATCTTGTAATGACCCGGTCTTTTTTTTTTTTTTTGCATAAATCTTAAATACATAAATAAAAAAGAGAGAAATTTTTAAAACCTCATATGACGAGCATGTAAGGCTAAGGTGGGAAATGGGCTCAGGTCAGCCCGTCTTTGGGTCGCACGATGGGCTGGGCCCAAAAAACAAGCCGGGCTTTGGACTCAAATATATAGTCCATTCATCTTTCGGGTGGGGCTCTGGTATACCATTGTCCCAGCCCAACTAGATGCCCATTCCTCGGCCTACTCTATTCTCCTCTCCCACTTCAAAAGATCTAGGGATGGAGATGTTGGCAGATCATCCAAAGATGGAGATCAAGAGAGGAGTCGATGGACTAGGAGATTAGCGTCGTCAGGAGATCAGGAGAGAGGTTGACAGAGATTAAGATCAACCAGAGATCAAGGAGGCATCGGCAAATCATCTAGAGATGGCGAGCTAGCACTTGATTGACTTGGCCATGGCGGGCTCGTCGGGAGCGAGGGATGGGGATATGCGGCTAGAACGGAGGTGGTAGGCGTAGCAAAGGGCTTGGGGAAGTCGGTAGAGAGGTTCCCGAAGGGAGAGAGGAAGACGGACGGATCTTTGACGATGTATTGAGATGGCGACTGATCTTCGGAGATGGAGATCAGTGCCCAATTAGGCTCCTTTCTCTTGTGCCAAGTTGGCCCAATTGGTTCGATCAGATTTTTTTCAAAAAATCAAGTCTAAGCCCAGCCCAAAGCTCGAAAATTATTTAAGCCAAGCTCGTGTAGGGGTATGGCCCAACCAACTCAGTCCAGTTCCAACCCTATATGAGGCAAAAGAGAGGGAATCCTAATGGAGTCTATCTATCCGAAATTTGATTAGGAAACGACTCCTTGGATGGATCAAACTTGGCACTCTCATCTATAAATCTCCCCACTCTCTTCCTCTATGCATTGCCCAAATCCTCAACCAAATCGTTGATGAAATCATAGGTTTATCGTGTTCTTTTCATTGAGCATTTCCTACAAGTTACCATCGATCCATCATGGGAGTTGAGCTATTGACCTTCTTTACTACTTTATCTCTTCTTTTCGAACACTAGAAAGCCCTTGACGACTGGATTTAGCCGTTGGCCATAGGATTCATAGGACATTGAGTCTTCTCCTATTTTGTCCTCTTCATTTCGTCTACTAGAGCAACCATTGTCGCCAAACATGGCTTTGCCTTGGTTGTCGAGGATCGGAGCCATTGTCATCGGTGCCAAGGGGTCGCCACCACCATGGGTGTGACTAGCTTTATACTTTTTTTCTTCCATTGTTTCCTCGAAAAAGGAAATAAAAGAAGAAAAAAAAAAAAAAGAAGAGAGAGGAGAAAAAGAAAAGAAAAATAGAAAAAAATAAAAAAAAGAAATAATTTCTTCTCTTATCTCTCTCCTTTCTTTCTCTCTCAACTATACTCTTCTCTCTCTAATTTTCTCTATATAATTTTCTCTTTCTTCCTAGATTCTCTCTTTAGAAACCTTATGGACTAGTAGAGGGTCCAGATGTCTAGATACGCTCGAATTAACCAATTAACCCAAGGAGGGGTCTTGAACATGTAGTATTAAGGTTGTTTATTATGATTTTCTACTATCCATAATTATCTATAATTTTTATATTTCATGTTGATTATGTAGACGTGTAATTGTCTGTACAAGGTATCGAGCGAAATATCTTGATCTCAAGTTCGTAGATCGAGAAGTTGGTCGATTGTTATACTTGGGTCTATGACTGGTAAAGATAAGGGTTCTTTTACATGATCACTTTTATATATATATATATATATATATATATATATATATATAT
>KE504713.1:571226-583884 GCA_000441515.1 Elaeis oleifera | reverse complement strand
GATGAAAAATATAATTAATTTCTTTAATTAAAAATTTTGGTCTAAAAAATTTTCAAATAATTTCATCGAAAAATAAATTTCTATTAATCAAAAAAATTTCACATAAATAGTTAATTTATGATTTTTTTCTTCAAAAAAAATTCTTCTACAAAATTATATAAAAATATAATTAAGATAAAAGTTTAATTTATATCACTAATAATTGTTATAAGAATAGCTCTTCGGCTTCTGCAATGAAATTGGCACTATGAGAGATCGATAGCCTTAAAGTCTTCGATCTTCAAGGTGCTCATCTTCTTCTTGGAGATTTCATTTCAAAAATCGAAGTATGAAAATATTACGGTGATTCTGAGATCGTGAGAGAAATCCATCAAGATTGAGATTTGGAAGATAGGATAAGGATAAGAAGTTAGAGGTCTAGAAGCTCGTATATTACATGTGAGGATCGAGTTTGAGAAATTCAAGAAGAATTGTGTGAGCATCAAAGAGTAATTAACTAGAATCAAAGCAAACATACGGATAATGTAAGCTATATTATAAAGCACAACCTCATATTTATGCTTTGCATTGCTAGAAAGATGAGCACTCGTATTGCTTGTCTTCTCATGATTGGAACTCCTATTGAGATACATTTGAGCATCGATCGATGCGGGAAGCGTGGTATCCTTCGAGATCATGGAAGCCATACCAGAATACGCTGCTTAACTATATGGTTTCTACATTAAAGAAGACTCCTTTCATGTAGCTTAAGGTAGATACTCTATCAGAAAGATTCATTGATATCACTAGTAACAGTGACAGCGATGAACAAATAAATTTTACATCGTAAATAAATGTATAGCTCATTTTATTCAAAAAGATCTATTCATTCTACTCCACGAATATCATCCACTTTCATTTGTATGATCTTAAACTTATTTAACCTAATCTTAATCAACACTTGACTTAATTTGATCAATTACTTAATTAAATTTGACCCATTATGCTCAAATCAAAAATTCTAAATGCATCAAATTATATATCCTAATTTTTGATTTTTTTACGATCAAAATCCTGAAGCACAAATATAAATTTTAGATTCTAAAATTTTTGCATGAAAGTTAAGTTTTAAATTATGAAACTAATTTTTAGATTTAACATACAAGCAAATATCTCATATATGTATGTAAAATTTAGATCTAAATAAAAATTCAGATCATAATATGATATCATATATCTTATATACAAATCATGAAACATATTAAAACTAATTTTCAGATCTAAATATGTAATCATATATCTCATATATGAATCACAAATCAGATCAAATTAATTTTCAAATTGATGCATTCATCTATATATCACGTATATATGAACTAAAAATCGATCTAGAACAAATTTCAGATCTATGCATGCCTTCATATATCAAATATATGAATTAAAATTAAATCTAAATAAATTTTAGATTCAAATATATCATCTATATATCCCATATATCAAGAAAAATCAAAATTTTGAAACTCTTTTCAAAAATATATATGTTAATTTCATGCATATGAAATCCATGATTCTGATACCACTATTGAAATTTTACGTCGGAACATGCATGTATATTTAAAAATTTTTTCTAAATAATATTACAGAATAGAAGATTAAAATATTTTTTAATCTAAATCATGCATACATAAAATAAAGAACACATGGATCTACTTTATATACTGAAATTGAATATATATTGAATTTTATGTTGAAATTAAATATGTGATCGAATCATATACCTGTTTCATAATTTTTTTTTCAAATCTAGATCTGAAAGAGAGTAGATTCTTTGTTAGCAATACAAATATCCGACCTCTATAGATATCCACTTAGGATTAGCCTGAAACAGTCCTCTTTGGTGTGGATTTTTTTCTCCAAGAACAATCATCCTGCGAATCTAAACGAAGTCTGCATCGCGATCAACTTTTTAATTTTTTTTTGATCTTTTTCTTCTCTTACTCTAATTTTTTTAATTATGAAGCAATCAAGGTCTGAAAAAGAGGACGTCCAAGCTCCTCTTGGGCGTGAAGATGGAGGACATCCAACCTTTGGGTGTTGGAACTAGAAGGGAGAAGAGAAGGAGAGGTATGGGGACTCTTAGGAGACATGGGAGCTACAAAAATTCTGATGTTAAGAGTCTTAGAGAAGGTCTCTTTAAAAAGACAAAAGATTTGAATCTTATTCAAACTAAATAGACCTTTAATACAGATCCTACTTCCATTAGGAATCCTTGTAGCCTTAAATGTTTGACCCTCTTTAGGAGATCTATTAGGTGCCAACTATTGGAGCCTTTGCATCTACTTTTTCACATGCCACATGGGACCTAGAGGGTTCCCCATGCTGGTCCCACATACTCTCTTTTAGGTGGGCACTCCCAACTTGATCAAATCAAGTGGTGCTCCATGCAAATAATCAAAAAAATTGATTAAGAGTTTGAATCCTTAATGCACATAATCCAAAATCCTAGGCACCCAACAAGTGAAGTCCAATGAATCTAATTTATTAAGATTATTAGCAGATAATTAACTTGAATTAATCTTATCAAAATAAATAATTCAAGTGCAAAGAAAAATTGGATTCAACCAAATGCTAGTAAAGTTATCCTAAATCCAATAGAATTTTCTAAATCCAATTGAGACTTTATAAGCCCAATTGCTTATTCTAGGTCTAATCCCTTTGTTGTGTGTCCCATAGGTTCAATTCTATCTGATAGTGAGATATACAATGATCTCTATCATAGTATCATTGAAGCTCTTTTCAATGGATCGAAATGATTCCACTCTAACTCATCAAGGATTGTCGATCGTTTGCAATCCTAGTGAACTCTCACAATCTACCAGTGACATCTAGCAGTATGTAGTGGTAATCCAGTAGAACTAAAATAGAATCTCAAAGTATAGTTCACGTGTGATTCAGTCTCTCTATAGTGAGTTCCGACTAGATGGCAGGTCATGGATAAATCATCAAACATTATCATCGATCATATGATAGATTCGATTAGTTCAAGTTCAATTATGATCCTTATGAAAATTTTTTCTATCAATCACATTGATGTGGTCACAGACTCTCAGACTTAGCCTCTCAAATTTTATAAGACTACTCTCTATCAAGGTCGATAGATTCTATCTAAATGCGCATCCTACTCCTACAGTGAACCAACTGTCGCCAACATCCACTACAAAGTCTCAATGAGGTCATGTTTATATGTCAGTCAAACTTCAACAGTCTTATTGTGAGCAGTCATACCATCGCAGATCAAAGGACCATTCACACAACAATAGCATTGAGATAATCACTGATGATTGATTAGAATTCAAATGATCTTTCGTATGGTCACGCTCAGTACTAGTTGTTCTCTAACAACTATCCGTACTCATCGCTCAGTGTCTTTACACTGTAGACCAGAGACTCATCTACCCTGAAAAAAGCGATCTGTGCACCGATCTATCCAGATCGATCATCATCCTTATGATGATACTATGACAGGAGCATTTAAAAATTTTATATGTCTCTAATTCTCAATACTTTGAGAATATATAGCGAAATATTAATTTCATGAACGATTCAAAGATACATTACTCTGGAATAAAATAAATTTATCCTTTTATTCATCAAATCAATGTATTAAGTACAAAATTATGCCCTAAACTTATTACAATGTATCAACCGTGTTGGCTTCTAGAATATATATCTAACATATGGTAGGCTATGGTTTGAGGTCACAGGTGAACAAATGAATAGATAGAGTATTATATCCGATCGAATGATAAAAAGAATCGAATTTGTAATTATATAAATTTTATTCATTATTATGAAAGTAGATCATTATTATTTATGGATGTTAAGGTTGTATTGGATTTTAAGGCTTTACATGATCTCTAGGGTGTTACTCTAGGATTCATGCAGCATGTTGCGCATCCAACTCGGGTACCGAATTTGAAGCATGACTGAATGGTATCAGAGCTTAAAGTTATGATCTCCAGAGACTATAAGTTAAGGGATATTTGAACTTAAGGTTATAATCTTGAGGGATTGTGAGTTAAGAGATATTTGAGCTCAAGGTTATGATCACTAAGGATGTGACATAATAGTATCAGAGCATAAGATATAATCACATGAGGCTGTAACATAATCAGAATCAAAATATATGGTTATGATCATTAGGAATATGATAGAAGTAGCTGAAATAATTTAGAGTTTGGATTTTGAATCAATAGGTATTGTGATAAAATTTATACATAAATGGCATATGAGAATTGATGAACTATATCTTAGATTTCAATAAGTAGGGTGTGACAAGTACGAGAGGCATTGATATTAGAATAAAATGGGACATATTGATATATTATGTTGTGCTGGATGTACTTATTTAATTATTATTTAGATGATTTTAGAATTCTAAACTCGATATGAATCAAGATCATAATGACGTTTCTAATTTTGATGTTAGTTGTTTGATTATTACAATTTTAGATTTATCAGAAGAAATTGTTTAGGATGTGGCCTAAAAAGAATTACATCATATGAGAGAAGAATATTTTCAAGCGTTGAATCTGTAAGAGGATCATGTATGAAACTCATCTGTAAATAAAAATATATTTGATTCTATTGATGAATTGGATTTTATTGTAAGAGTATGACATACACATTTTGGTAGAATCTTTAATAATTTGTATTATGATTTTTAAATTGAATTACTTAATTTTTATGTTTGTTGAAGATAGTGAGGTGTATTAATTATTTTAAGTCAAAATTTAGGTTTCTGAACCGATCTAAAGAATTTTGTAATTGTTAAATTTTTAAAAGACTTATATGAGTTTTAACAATAAAGGATAAGATTTCATATCGATTTATTATTGATACAAAGGGTCATTGTGAAGAAAGCTCTTGGAGAAATAATCGAGTTGATTCTATTCATAAAGATGTTGACTTGAAGTCTTCTAGTTTATTGGAGTTTGGAGTTAATTCTTTTACAAAGAAAGGTTGATATGAAATTGTCAAATTGATTGTCAGGTAAATCTTGAGTTGACTCACTTCAAATCAGTTTTAAATTATGGATTTCTAGATGCATGGTAGAAGCTTATGCAATAGTTTCAAATATAGAAAATAGATCAAAATCTAATCTTGATATGATAGGCTTAAGATATAGCAAGGACAAAAAAACTCAAAGTTTTGCTCTAGTTTTGTCAGAAAATTTGAAAAGTTGGATCTTCTTAGACTCTAATTTCAAGTGGTATTTTTGTCAAAATTCATTCGATAAACCTATAAAATTTGATAAATTTGGATCAAAATGCATAATGAAAGTATGGTGGTTCGAACTGATTAGAAGCATTATTCTTTGATAATGGAAGATTTGAGTTAGCTAAAAAAAATTATTGATAATAAAAATAAATATTATAAATTCTTTGGCTAATTTGGATGTAGCTATGTGATTTTTATTGGAGCATCTTAAAGTAAGAATTAATGGATCGGTGGTTCTTTGGTTAGACTTAGACTTAGAATGTTGCGGCATAGATCTCCTTCTAACTTTGACATCATTATTTGTATGATTGTAGAAGCTTGAGGTTTTCCTAAATAAATCCGAATTGTTAAACATAGATGGCGCTAAGAGAAGAAAGAAGACTGTGGATACTCAAGCCTTCTATTAAGGATAAATTGGGCCAATATTATTTTTCGAGTGAAATAAAGCAAAAGTAATAAATTTTAAGGATAAGCAATTATGATAATTTTAATCCAAGGTTGGAGGCTAATGTTCTTTTGAAAGGGATTAAAAGAATTTATTATGTACTATAGAACAAAAGGACCGAGTTTTGGGATGCCACATTTTTATTCATATTGAGATCTTATGAAGCAAGTAATCTAAGAGGTAAATGACTTAGAGCTCAAGATGAGATGAGGGATGCATACTTTTAAGGTTTTTATCCTCAAGCAAGTTAATTTCGAGAACAAAATTATTTTTAAGAAAGAAAAATATAATAACCCAGTCCATTGGGCTCTTGGATCTGGCCTAACCCAAATAAGCCTAGAAACCCACAAAGCATGTGTGGAAGACTCTGGTTAGGAGTCTCTTCTCTCCCGATTCTATTAAAAAATTGGGATTGTGGGAATCCAATGTAGCTTAGAAAACCCATCTATAAAAAGCCTCGTTCCCCTCCTTTGGATTCCCACCATGAGTTGTTCAAGAAACCATTAAAAATCGATCAGAATTTCTCAAGATTTCTCTGTGGGTTGTTGACAGAAAAAGGATCGTTGGAACCCTTTTCGGATCATTGGAGCAAGGTAAGCTCCTTCCCCCTCCTTTTCTTCTTTACTTTTGGTCATTTTTTCATCACTGGTGCTTGATTGAAGCCAGCAAACGGTCAGATTCAATATTTCAAAAACAAAATCTCTGTTTTTCCTCCCTGGATTCCGCCAATTGCCACCCCTAATAATCACCATTGGGGCGATCACCAAGGCCATGGCTTTGCCGCCGCCGGCAGCCGCCATGGGTGGCCGACCCCAATCTTTCGTGGTCGTGCATGGGAGAATAAACCCTTGTTTTGGAAGAGAAGAAGAGAAGTTTCTTCTCTTCCTTCTCTAGTCTCTAATATTTATTTATTTGTTTATTTATTTATTTATTTTATTATCCCTTGAGATGGATTATAGGACATTAAAAAGGAGAAATTTTAGAATAAAAAATTTTGAGACTGGGGGTGTGGACCTGATAAACCTCGATAGAGGATTCTAAAAATTAATTTAAATTATTAATTTATTTTATAATATTAATTTAAATATATAGGAGAGCAGTCCATCAGACGAGAGGATATGGAGTATAGTTTGGATACCTAAATCATAATCTAGTGAGTCCAGTTTATCACTGATTGAGGTAAGAATCTCATATACATAATCTCCATTATATATTGGTATTTTTATCATTAGAATTGTATTATTAATTTTGCATCGTTAAATTAATGTTGATGGATTTATTATATTTCAGATACTATTATATTGTTTATTGTATAAGTTTTCAATATAAGTACATTATGTATCGACTATATATATACGTATGATTATATATGTATGATGTACTTATTTTGATCATACTGTAATTAAAATTGATTTGATGAAATCAACATATAATAATTGGTTGGAAAAGATATGGTTTGGATTACCCTCGTCATATGGAATAGCCTCTACGAGCTTATGCATAGAAATTCGATCCAATAAAGATTGTGATAATTCAATCCCATAAAGATCGAGGAACAGTCGACTAGAAGCTTATGTCTAGGATAGCCCCTACGGGCTGATGCGTGGGAATGTGATCCGAGAAAGATCATGAAGAATTTGATCTAAGAAAGATCATGAAAATTTGATCTAAAAAAATCATAAAAATTTGATCCGAATAAAGATCGTCACATGATCTTGATTAGTCCAAAGTCGAAAAGAAAAAGATTACAAAAACTACATATATGATAAAAGAAACAGATGATAAGACATGAATTTGATACATATTTAATTATGCAGATGTTTGAGTTATTCTAGATATTTGATATGAGATTTTATGCTTATTGCTCATTATTATTTTCAAATTATATTATTATATTGGTGTAGATATGTGAAGATTCTTACTGGACTGTAAAGCTCATCTTCCTCTACTTTTTTTTTCTTTCATAGTTGCAGGATACTCATGATAGGCTATGGTTTAGGATCACTAGTGAACGGATGAATGAATATAGTGTTATTGATATCCCGTCAGATGATAGAAAGAATTGAAATTTTATATAAATTTTGCTCATTGTTATGAAAGTAAATCATTATTATTTATAGATGTTGAGGTTGTATTGAATTTTAAGATCTTATATCATCTTTAAAATATTACTATAGGATTCATGGAGTTGTGTCGCGTGCCCAACCCAAATATTGGATTTGGGGCGTGATACCATCTATATACTGCTATGTGGTGGCAATTGCAGTGTGAACTGAATGCATGACGTTGTCAGATAACCAGTTCAATGCATAACATTGAGCAACACAGAATCCCCAAAAAGATGTTAAAGAAGATGAAATCATTAAGAGAGATTTATCTTTAGAGATTCATCATTCCCAGTGATAAAGGATAAAGACAACGATTCTTTAATGGGAAATCTTCCTTGTCTAGCTTTGCGGGCGCATATTTATGCCACTTTTGAAGCGCTTCATGCCTTACAGGATTCTGCTTTTTGATGTGAGCCTTACAGGATTCTTATCTTATCCTTTCCTTGTAAACTTGAATCCGGATTCCAGGACAATCTCTGAATTGGTACTACAATATTAATAGAAAATTTGACACCTGGTCGCTCATTTGACCATCACTTTACAATCACTCTTCGTCAAAAAAAAAAAAAAAATAAACTTTAATCAGTATAACAACTTAGCAACACATCTAAAAGATTAGTTGATAGATATTATTTAATTTTTTATTTATATAAATATCTAAAATCTATTCGATACATAATCGATGTAGAAATAAATACACATACATGATTCTACATGCAACATTCCATGCTAATAGTTACACATGTTTTTATGCAGGATTGTTTTAGATACATGTTAGCAAGTAAAATAAAATGGTCATTAAAATTAACCGCTGAGAACAAAGTTGATAGGGCCTAAATTTTGAAAAGCGGTTCAACCATGTGGTGAAAACTCAGTTTCCATTATGCAGTGGATTTTGAGAAATCAATACGCAGTGGATTTTGAGATGCATGTTTGCTGTATTGCATTCAACACTAACAAACAGCATGTTGCCCTAGTTGTCGACCGGGTGAACAATTCTAAGACGTAGATTGGGCTCTAAATATTCCGAGTGGAACTTCAGTGGGAATCCAGTCATGAGTCCAATTTGGTTGGCAGGGGACGCAAGATCTGAAACGGCCAGCTAGTTAGTGCAGCTAGTTAGATTGGCTCTCGGTTTTTTGCAGCCTAGCTGACTTAACCTATAGTTTTAGGCAGCAAAAGTCTCTTAGCTGATGGTTCCTCAAGAGGCAGATGTTCTTAATTAGTTACTCCGATTCAGTGGCTAGAGTGAATTGAAGTAGGTGCTGGCCCATTAGATGGTCCGTTAGATCATTGGGCTTTTACACAAATGCACATACATGCATGCATACATCTGTACAGAGAGATCGGATCTTCTCAAGTCTGGTGATCAAACTTGATGGTCTGGTTTGTAATCACAATCATCCTGTGCATTATGGGACGGCCATGGAGCATTAGATCACATGTATTGTAGAACTAGTTTTGAGCCCGTGCATTGCGCACGGGTTCAGATTTGTTCATGTTGAAAAAACAGTATATATAAATAATAAAATAATATTTATTCAAATTCTTAATATCATTTCATATTCTCAACTATTTATATAAATAGACTTTAATTGTAAGAATATAATAATACTATATATTAATAATATAAATTAATTCATATAAATAGAATTTAATGTAGTTTTTATTAATCCAAAGTTTGAATTTAATGTTTGAAGGATTGTTAGATAGGAGGATACATGGCATAGAAAAATTGCTCACCTGAATAATCTCAAATGCTAAAAAACTTTCTCTCAGTTTCTGCTTTATAATATATGGCTTTATTTAACGGGCGCCAGGCACGCACTTGTTAAGATTACATTTAATGATCAATTTAAAGAGTAATAGTCTCTACTATCTCGATTTGCATAACTTAACATTTATTACTGATTCTTATTTTTTTAAATGGCAAAATTGCCCATAAAAATCCAGTCAAAATAGTTTAGCCATTTGTGCATGAGTTCCTTTGGATTTGAGAACGAGATCCTCTGCGGTACTCAAAAAGTACTGCAGGATGCTGTGCATGCTTTGAGATGTCCATCAAAAGATGGATGGTTATGTGATATTTATTTAATCTGTTCAATACCCTAAGATTTATCCATTCCTATTTTCTTAGTATTTTAACATGCGCACATAAACGCACGCGGTGATGTTTATCTAATCTGTTTAAATACTCTAAGGTTTATCCATTACTATTTTTTAATTTTTTAACGCAGGCGTGCCAGCTTACGCGATGATGTTTATCTAATCTGTTCAAATATTTTTAAGATTTATCTATTTCTATTTTTTTAATATTTTAATATGCGCGCAGGGCCATCCATCTTTTGATGGACATCTTTGAAGGCGATAAATAAAATTAAAGCATAAGTTTAATTGTACACAAATGGCTGAACTATTTTGGCTGGATTCTCATCTGCAATTTTACCATTTGAAAATAGAAAATCAGTAATAAATGCTAAGTTATGTAATTGGAGATAGTGGAGACTATTACTCTCTAAATTGACCATAAAATATAATCTTAACAAGCGCCATGGTGGCGCTGGTTAAACGGACCGATAATATGTATATTAGACTTCCGATTGCATTACAATATGGGTGTTGACCATTCCGTAAAATACGGACAGCATAATTGCAGTTGCAAGAGTTGGTGCAGTAGTCTCTCTCTCTCACACACACAAGGCAAGCCACACAGACAGTCGCGAAAATTTATCTCATCCATGAGTTTTCTGAACTCTCTACTTCTCTTAGTCATCATCCAAACTCTTTTTCTGTTAAATTTGATCAGTTGGCCATGGAGTACAACTATAAATCGAGAAGACTTCCTGAAAGAATTGAACGAGTTATGCGACTGTCAAGTGGCAACCTAACATCAACCATTTAGTAGCGTATCAAATTATTCGGCAGGGTACGTTTAAACAAGAGAGGGTCTGCCATGAGAATTTAAATGCTCTAGTTCAAGCTTATGAGATCCCAGAGATCAAATCCACCGGGATATATGATCTAGGAATTATATCACTCTGGTGCATACTTTCAGGATATCAAATTCAAATTGCGAACCATTATCTGATCTAGACCAAATTATAGCTAATTATTATCCAGTTCAGGAGATCTGACAACGATAATATGCAGCATTTTGTACATTATGTCATTGAGAAAATACTAAAGAAATGATTCGAAGGTAGATACTTCTCTTCTGGAATGCCATGGCCATGAATCCGTAACAAAGGTACCCGAATCATCCGATAATGGATAATGCTTATGCATTTTGGTATGGTTTTTATGACCATGTTATTCCCTCAGCGCACACCATGTCCCTTCTCAGGAGCTGAGAAGGCAAAACCCACTGGATCAAACTGACATGGCCTCGTAGATACCAAAGCTTACAAAAGATGGATGAAGTTGCGTAGAATAAGAACAGCTCTCAATACTTGCAGTCTTGAACACCTACTCTCAGTCAGTGTCTCCATATGCTCGAGGTGTTCCTCCTCAAAACTACCCTCCTTTGGTTTAGTCGCATTGAGATAATAGGACATGGAGCTGCTGCTCTCCCACCCAAGTCCATGCCTCTCTCATTCCTATACTCCTGATCCATCTCTTCCTTGGCCACCCTCTCCATCCCAACCAACCCCATTGGAGGCCTCTGAGCTGATACCAGCCCAGGCGGCATCTCGTAATACCCCGTTGAGGACCCGGATGGTGCAGGCCCACCGGGGAAGCTTGGAGAGGAGTGCTTCCAGGCTGCTCATGGACGGGTGATCCCTACCTGCGGGCTGAAGTGGTCGTAGAACTCCATGGGCGGTGCGATCGCCGGCCAGTTCTCAGATGCATTGCGCCCATCCATCCTCGCCGGAAAGGCCACCGACGAAGGGTGCGGTAGGAGGACGCCTGGGATGCTCTCGAGGTAGCTGAACTTCTTGCGGAGTAGAACCACATAGCTTATGTCCTCCATCACCTTCATTACCATGGAAGAGAGAGATGTTGAAGGATTTGAGAAATGACAAATTGATAACATTGTACCACTCCAGTGGAGAAAATATTTATATTCTAGCATTAATTTGGTACTGTGGTTGGAGCAACGGTGTTCTACGCGTCCATGCAGAGCACCAACATGCACGGGTGCATGCACAGATGTGATGCTTGTCATGCATGGGGTTGTAGATTTGTGTGGTGGGGGTGGGAATGTGAACATTCTTCATTTCATGAAAGAGACCTCAACACTGCAAAGCTTACCCTGGGAGGGAGAGGGGAGGAGAGAGAGAGAGAGAGAGAGACCTTGTTAAAAGCTCCTAATTGTACAACTCCTTCTCTGACTGCAATCAAAGCAATTGTCTGCATGAATTAGAAGCAAATTAGTTTAGAACTTTAATGTAAAGGAGATGGTGACATTGAGGATGGTGCGGAGCTGACCTTGATTCCAGCCTGGAACTGAGCCTCCCAAGTCCTTGGATGCTGAGACAAAGATTACAAAAGTATGAAAAAACTTTTGGCAATCTATTAGCCAGTACAAGATTAAGTTGTGTTGAAACCTAAGCAAGCAGCTCATGTGGGCAAGTGATAAGTACTGGTGCAGAAGAGAAGGCCCACTTACAGAATCAGCAGGGTTGTTCCATGTGGAGAGGAAGTTGATTTCATGATCTCCGGGTTCCTTGAACACCCATTTATGGCTGTGATCTGCGGCGACCTTTCCGATCAAACTGCGAACAGGATGAACAAAATACCGGACCAACATTAAATTGCTTCACATAAAGAAGCAGAAGAAGGGCTTGAAAAGATTATTAGATGGAATAATCAACCATATATATATATATATATATATATATATATA
>KE504713.1:547147-571035 GCA_000441515.1 Elaeis oleifera | reverse complement strand
ATATATATATATATATATATATATATATATAATCAAAGATTAGATGGAGCACACTAATTTAGTTCCTACGGACCCTTCTCCATAGTTGTAGATCTCATGTGACATCTTGAAGAAGAGCTCAGGTTTGAGGCCCTTCATCTGCTGAGGCTCGTAGGCTGAGGAACCCCAGGGCAACTCCTCGAGTCGATCGCCGCTTGCTCGCATGAGGAAGCAGCAAAATTGCAGAACCCGTCCTCCCATACCAGTATCCTTGAACACATTATAAGCCATGAGCGAGAGAGAGAGAGAAATAGAGCTTCAATATAAACAAGCAATCAATTATACCAATTCCTTCTGTTTCCTCTGGTTCTGTCATAAGCCCTCCTTGAAGATCCCATCTGCCAACAATGAAAGAGAAACATCGAGAGATATAGTGCATAAAGTCATGAACTAGATTGTAGCCTTGAAGAGAGGGAATGAAACTCTTTTACTCTAGTTTTCGCTTACTTGGGTGGTGGATAATTCCTAGGCAAGATCCTCCAGAACACAGCATAGACCCACTGGGAGTTGTCATGCATGCACAAGCTCCTTAGTGTGTGCTGGAGGAGATGAGTAGCAGCTAAGGGGTTGAGTTGTTCCTCCATTAAAAGGCTTCACAGATAGGACTCTCCTTTCTCTATTCCTCGGAGGAGAGAGAAAATTCCCACCCTCTATTCTCCTATTAGCAAGGCCACCTCCAAAGGGAGCAATACCCAAATATATACCCGAATCTATTCTCCTATTGCTAAAAGTTTAATCATGAGTTTTATGTTTATCAACGTGATCTAGACTCTAGAGCCTCACTTTTCTTCCCGTTTCCAACGGTCTTTCTCTCACTCCACCTTTCAAGATCGTTCATCATTAGACTTCTTTACCCCATGCCCTCCTCCAAAATATTATTGGGTCAGAGCACGGCCAAGCCTAATATTCCCTAGACCGCAAAATGTGATCCTTCCAAACATACAGGCAGCACTTCATTTTATTGCCCTCTAAACCCTAGTGCTCCAAGACTCGCAAACTATAGAAGTTGTGAATCTTGTAATACACGTAGCTTCTTTTTGTGGATCCACTTGCATTTCATCAAAATAAGGGATCAGCCTGCCATGCCACACCACTATGTTCCCTGGAATGATCGAATATGGCATCGATGCAACACCCAAATGAATGGCCCAACCCATGTCTACCCACTGTGAAATACACCAATCCCCTCCTACCATTTTGCACAGAAAATAGTACTGGGATATACTGATTTGGTATTGCATTATGGCCAAAAGTTATCTTGCCTAAGGTTCGGGTTGCATCTTTTGCACGAAAGAATGATTAATCTTCTTTCGCAACGTTAACCACCGGATTACACTCTGCATGGATTTCAAAATATTTCAAACTCTTCCAGTCACCCATCTACAAAGATTTTGAAGCAGCTATTATATGATTCAATGATGAATTTACACCAAGGGAAATGAGCCCTTCTCTTGCACCAAAGATATAACCCCTGCCACCTCAACTATAGTAGTTTATGTCTCAATTTATGTCTCAAATATGGATTTATAATGATCAATCTGTTGCTTGGTATTCTGTAATAGCCATGTTCCGATAATGTACTGGTCATGAAAGCATATATTAAAGCATTTTATACTAGCAAAATGCTGGTGTTATGGGCTGGGTGTATTATATTTGGATTATATTATTTAATCATTCTTAAGAAATTAATATAATATTCTATGAACAATGATAAAAGGTCAAATGACTGTTAATGTACCCATGGTACAATGCTATATATTGTGATCATCGTAACAATCTAACCCTTGCTGTATGTATTGGCTTGCAGATAAGGTGCCTTAAATCAATGTAAAGTAGCTATTCTTATAGCCTTATAGCTGGAAAAAATATTCATTGCAACGGTGATATCATGTCAAATTTGTAACAAATCAATGAAAACTTTTATGTTTCATCAATTGTCGTATATTACATTGATTCCGTAAATAATACCCCACACTATCCTCGTGTATTTCATCCATTTTCAATTTTTTATTGATTTGTTACAACGGTGATGTGGTATCATCGTCGCAACGAATATTTTCTCTTATAGCTGTAAGAACTTGGGGATATCCACCTGCTGCCCCTTGAAAAAGTGGCTTTATGCCTAGCGAACCGGCAAGAGGTGCACCAAATTGCACAATCAAAACTCAAATATTAGGAAAAAATATATGCTTAATTAATATATATGTCAAGAACTTTGTCTTCGGGATAAATCTATTGGCGTCAAGCATAGAGTTCCCCACGGTTCTTCACAACCATGATCCATGTGGAGCAACAAATCTTCTTGATCGCTTTTTTTTAGATAAATTATATTTTTAGTCTTTAAACTATATTGTATTTTTTAAATGTTCCATAAACTACAAAACCATAACTTTTGGCCTCCAAATTTTTAAACCATTTTAATGTTACCTTTCATCCCGTTTCCGACAACTTTTTCTCACCGAAAATTCTATTTGACATTGCTGGTGCATATTTGGCTGGTTTGACTTGAATAGGTGGCAACGGCACTAAGCTGAAAATAAGTTATTTAAAAAATGATGATGTGGCGTCCGATGTCAATTCGGTTCCTTCCCAAAGAATGGTACCATTCTTTCTTCAACAATTTTTCTGCCTCTATCCTAATTTTCCAAGACCCCTCCTCCAGTTCTCTCTTCTCGTCAAAATGGTTCTTCCCTCTTCGAAGAAGACCGTCGATCGTCACCGGCCTTCTTTTTCGAATCAGATGTCGATCTACATATTGTGAGAATCCTCATCGGCTTTCTTCTTCCGTCCAAATCTGGTACTCACTCTAGATTTGTAGGAATCCTCACCGATCTGCCTTTTCACATCAAATGAATGTTTGTATCCGTATTATTTTGGGTTTATAGGATGCATGTTTATGCTTGGCTTTCTAAAAACCATGAAGGTACTTGCCTTTATTTGTCACTAGTTGTGCGGTAGGGTGTTTGTTACTGGTTGTACCCTAGGTCAAATGCTGAGATTGGTTTGGAAGGGATTTGGTAGAGGTTTTTATTGTGCCGCTTATATTTAATGAAAAAATGATACTGTATATACAAAATAATCTTGATGTCTTGCTAAATAATGATTTCATTTATCTGTAGTGGTGTCCTAAGGTTTAAATATGGCTGTCGATTTTTTTCTATCACATTTCATTATGGTGGCAAGTTCATATTCAGGCCTACAGTACAGTATGTTGGGGGGCAAATTTCTATATATGATAGTATTGATCCTGATAGAATATCTATTTCGGAGTTGGAGGGCATGTTAGAGGATATTGAGGTTTCCAACGTCTCTCAATTTTACTATGTTAAGCCAGGAAAAGATCTAAACAATAGCTTGAAATTTATCTTTGGAGATCAAGATATGTTAGATATGATTTCAAACATTCCAGCAGATGGGATGATACATGTTTACGTAGAATGCAGAGACGAAGGTGACAATAGTCATCAAGGAGCTGTGCTGGAGCCGGAACCAAAGTAGCAGGCTGAACTGCAGCCTTGTTCAACTGTAAAGCCTTTACTAAATATAGAGTATGTACCCATTCATAGACCTGGCAAAGATGTTGGGAAGGCGGTGAGCAAAGTAGTGAATAGGGCAGTGAGCAAGATAGTGAAGACAGTGAAAGTTTAGCTAAAAAAAGTATTAATTAGATAATCTATAAGATAGTAATTATCCTGAAAGTTCAGTGGAAGAGACCGAAGAATATGCTACAAAGCAACCAACTGAACCAAGGGCTGAAAGAGGTGAAGCAAGGGCTGAAAGAGGTGAATCAAAGGTTGAAGAAGGTGAAAACTAGCAACTGAAAACTATATACTTCGTTGAAGTAGGATGGTTCGGCAGTATAAATTAGATCCTATTATGGTGAACACACTTGCATTAGAGAGATATAGAAGAGAGACATGAAATCTATTTTTCTAGCTAATAAGTACTTGGAAAGGTTCAGGAGTCAGCCATCTTGGAAGCCCAATGAGGTGGTTATGCAGGTTAGGCCAGATTTCAATGCACAAATATCAAAATCTCAAGCATATTGGGCAAAGAGGAAGGCGATGGAACTTCATCTGTTGTGCATGAGACAGCACAAATAGGTGGTGCTGCTGCAAAAGGCCGTATTCATGGTACCAGAAGGGGTCGTGCCGGAAGAGAAACTGCTGGTAGATGAGTAGTAGATAGAGTTGGATCTATAGGTACTGCTGGAAGGTTGGTTCTGCTGTTAATAGAGCTAAATCTACATCTGCTAGAGCTGGATCTGTTGCTACTAGAGCTGGATCTGCTGTTGGGAGGGCTACAGCCTCTGCTAGAAGGGCTGGATCAATTGTTCGGAGGGCTACATCTTCTACTGGAAGGACTGAATCTGCGACTGAGAGGGATGGATCTGCTGCAGAGAGGACTTCAGCTTCTACGAGGTGCTTCATCTTCATCTTCCACTATTGGAAGAGGTGTATTTGCTGGAAGGGTGAAGTTAGGGGTGGAGGGATAGATTTATTCCACCTGGGAGGTTGTGAAGGGTAGGTCTGGACCTACTTCAACTATTGGTATATGATCTCTTGATAGATGTATACAGTATTCGTTTTAAGACTTATTCACTGTGAGTTACTTTAAAAGAATTGTAATTGGTGGTCCATACCAGTTCAATTACTTTTTGTGTAAGGTCTTTTATGTAAGGTCTTAATTTATTAACTAAGGTCTTTTATTTCAATATAGTTGTTTAGCAATGAATGATATTATATACAAAAATTTGTGCTGTGGCTGACAGCTTTTAACATCCATATTCTGTGCACATACAGGTTACTTTTTCATGAATTACTGTTGTTAATGCTTTGGATGGTCTACAAATAATATAGTGTCAGTTAGTCCTTGAACTATGTAAACATTTTTCATTTGGTCCATCAAAATATTTCATTTTCTTCTTTGATTCATTTCATACAGATTGTGATGTGGCCTTGCTTCTATGCACATGACGGGCTAAAGTTTTAATAAACTATTATCGTAAGCCCATAGGGTGGTAGTTGACTCGTTAGTCATCATACTATTCGAAGTATTTTCATTTAGTCCTCGAAGAATAAGCACATTTAATGATCTAAACAAGTCAGCTTAATCTTACTATGATTTTTGATGGTTCTATAGAGATTTCTGCTTATAAGTTTACAGCATTCAGAAATAATCAGAGAAACAAAGAAGACAAGTTCTGATACAATAATATCACAAAAAGGGTTTCATTCATTTGCAGTAGAATCCCAACTTACATCTATAAACTTGTATCACTAACAAGTTCTGACTATCAAAATACATTACAAAACGACAATATTTCGAAACTCGACTCCTACTGCTGATTCTTTAAAAGCAATGCACCAACAACCAACCAAGATAGTAAATAATCAGCTGATACATTCTCTGTTTGCGACGGAAGCATCCAACTTTCTCCTCCATCGCATCCACTTTTTCTCTAAGCTAATTAATCACCACCTTCTCATGGAGGCAGATCTCCTCATCATACCAATCGAAATAATCACAGCATGACATCTTCCGCTATACAAAGGCAGTTTTTTTAAATCAAAAAGATAAAAAAATGGAGTTAGGACCAAAGAGAACTCATACCCCAAAGTGTGGGCAATCGAAGAACCTTTGATTTAGATTTCTTTTATCTATGAACTTCTTATCTGAGCGCATTGTCCACACAGGCAAAACCTAGCTTCATCACTATTTGAAGCCCTGGATCAGTAGGAAGTGCAAGACCCAATATTTTTGCTTCTATCTATGGCGAATGCAGTAGCAGGATGCCGATCATAGGGGAGAAATAAGAAAGAAGATTGAAAATTTGGATTTTGAGAGGATGATTGGAGAAGATCCCTTGCACCGACGGGATGATCGAGAGGATTTGAGAGGGGTAAGATTTCATTCACATCAAATGAAAGAAGGGTTTCATATGAGGATGATGAAAAATAAGACAAACTATTTTGCCACACAAATGAGCCAATGCCACCTCTTCAAAAATGATCACATAAGCACCGGTTCAATGAGAAACAACTAAATCGATGAAAAAAATCGTTGGAAAGCAATCGAAAGATAATATTAAGCTGATTAAAAAAATTAAGATGAAAAGTTATAATTTATAGTTTAAATTATTTAAAAAATAAGATATAATTAAAGATTAAAATATATTATTTAATTATTTTTTTATTTGCCCGTCCCGGGGGGGGGGGGGGTGGAGAATTTACATAAAGCAAGAAGCCATTACGTACATTAAAAGCTAAAACGGGAAACCATGCATACACAGACAATGTGCATTAATTGCTCTCTCCTCGAAGCTTGCATTTAGGATGCAATCCATTTGGATCATCGCATGTGTATCAGTGACCGTGTATATACCAAATCCAATCCTTCCTCAATGTACTTGGCTTAGTAGGTGGACGAAGAAAGAGAGGCGAACGAAGAAAAGCGAAGAAAGATACCTCTGCGCCATTGGAAGTGCAGCAGTGTACCCTGTACTCTGAGATTGCATGATGACCAAGGAGTGACTTCAGAGATATCATAACACAGCTTTCAAGTCTCTCCGCCTTCTGACATGAAGGGCTAAACAAGCCACTCTTTCACCGCTTGGTCCCACGCCACCATCACTCATAACTCCTGGTCTAATCCACATCATTCCATCGCCTTGACCCTTCATGAAACGTGATAAAGAGGTCTTGTACAGCCCAAAGTGCTCATGAATGAGTGCCTATGTAGCCAAGGTCACCACTCATCCAAAAGCACAGCCAGCTTTGGTCATGACAAGGACATGCACCCACACCTATTCTAATAATTTTTATCTGTCTTCTTTTGTGAGTGTAGAGAGAGACTGTCAAAAAGAGCAAATATTCCCACCTTCTTTCCCAACATAAAGTTGTGCACCGACTGCTACCTCTGTGAGAGTGACATGAGCAAAAGGGGAGCATGTTGGGTAGCAATCTAGCATGGGTATGAACTTGCTCTGGGGTGTTTTGGAGTTGGAGGGATCATATCCCTTTTTTGGGTTTTTGTTTTCTATCTCATATGAGTGTTGGAAAACAATGGGATGAAATGGTGAGGGGGTATTAGAAGGAGGGGATACCAGCTGGACTCTCTGATCATCCCTTTCCTCACGTTGCTTGGCTTCACAAGTTCATGTCTCAGTTCCCGAAACAAATTTTCAGACCCAGAACACCACCTACTAGTCCACACTCTACATTCCTTCTTAATTTTTTCCATGTAAGAATTAATCGACAACTATGCTTATTTGCTAGATCTGATAGAAAGTTTTTTTTTGATAGAATGATCTGTAGAAAGTTTTGGTTGCTTGCCCTTATCTCATGGAGCATTTATTCAGGTGGATGGTCTTGTCCCGAATATATGGTGAAGTCCAGCTTTGCAATGTCAGGCAGCCTTAATTTTAGTGCTGCCTGCCTGTCTGTGTCCAGGTATCCCCTGTTTTAATTTATAATGAGTTCCTTGAGGCTTGATGGGTCCTTTTGGCAGCCTTAATTTCCCTCCCCGTCGCTTGCTTTCATGCAATGCATCATCAAGAAGAAGTGTACAATGCTGATACAAACCAATTTGGCCATGTTGAGAACCTGTTGTTGATATGTTGGAAAAAAAGTGCACTAGGAAGAGTTGGGCAAATTATAAGATTACATGTGATGGGAATATATACATCCTTTCTAAAGACAACTATGGGACATTTTTATTTTCATCATGCGGATTTTATCTTACTCATTCCAATCTCCAAGTAGTTGTTTGAGTGGAGGGCCAGAGTACTGGCTAAGCTGTAATGCCATGAGCCACCACCTGCCAGCTAGCGTTGTCATAGGATGAAGGATGGAAGTACATGGAATGCATGAGGATTGAAATCATTGTCTCTAAAACGTTCAACACCACATACTACATGTGTAGACTGATATTTAAAAGATTGCATGCATGGTGATGGGAAAAGACATCATAGGAGTGGCGTTTCTGTGTACGGTGTGAAAGAGGGCAAAAGGAAGCTATGGGAATTTTCCTATTTTATTTGTCACAGGGAAAGTTGGTCTGGTCAATGCTCCTTCATAGCAGTGCTGCCAATTCCTACTTCTAGTTCTCCACCGAGAAAGACTCCAACCAAACTCATCACGTGAAGCCTTTTGCTTGTCACAACCTTTGGTCTCTAACAAAAGCTTTATGTGCTCCCCTGATGAAAGGAGGAGGGTGGCATCCTTTCCCTGCCTTTGTGCAGTAAACAGGGCTTGCATTAGGAGCTTCATGACTCTCCTCATCCCCCACAACTTCTCTCTTCTCCACCTTTCTTTTCTCCAATTAACATATAAACAAAAGTCTGATAATATTTACTTACTTTCTAGTTGAAAGAACCAGTAAAAATTATACTTATAAAGAGAAAGGAGCATCACACAATATTTTATTAGTAAAAGCAGAATAGCAAAAGAATAAGAAACAAACTTCCTCGTACCATCATAATTAAGGGGATCTAAACTGTTGTTCATTTTTAAATTAGTTTAGTCATTCAGCTAATATTATGTTTGTAACGGAGTCGTTCAGCTATATTAGTTTTGATAAATAGCTACAATGTTGAGTCGATTAAAATAGCTTGAATATTTCGCCTTACAGATAATCTATCTTACATTCTACCCATGTTTATTAGCATATAATCTCATGTTCTACACTGAACTATGTCTATAATGAAAATTTAGTACGTAGGTCGTGGCGTTGATGACTATATTGTTGGATACTAAATTTGTCGTTCTCACCTTTATGTAAGCAGTGGAGTTGATGCTAACAAAACTGATGTTATCTATTAATGAGAAAGAACTTTGGAGCAATCTATCTGCTACCATGACATTAATGATGTGATTGTACTGGCAACTATCTCCGTTGTGACTCGTTTCAGACATATGAATGCAGCTCGAAAGTAATAAAATGCACTTTATATTTCTCTTTCTCGAGAAAGCCGAAAAATGAGATTGTAGTAATTAAATAGACAGTATTTACAACCATCTTATCATTATTTAACAAGAAGGCATCAGGAATCTAATTCTCACCATGCATAATACTTGCATGCACCAGCACTTATATTTACACATGCATGCCAGATACTAAAATTTAAAAGACAAAAGTTTAAAATATTATCTTAAACACAACAGTAGACGTGCTATTGAAGGAAAAAAGTACGAGTCATTTAAAGAACACTGTACTATGTGAAGGACTGTGGCCGCAGCGCAGGACCAGTTTCACGGCTGCGAAGCATAATTTTGGCATGTAGTCTGCCCCAAGACATAGGCTCCCATATGTGGTCTATAGGCCGCTGTGCTGGTATTAATAATATTTTCAATTTTTCACAGTATTTCTGGACAGCTTCTCTCGTTTGGCGTTTACTTGCCACCGTTTACTTCCCATCATCAATTAAATGCTATGGAGGAAGGGGAAAAGAGAACAAATCTAGATAAATATCGATTTTTTTTGATAAAATATATCATCTAAATAATTTTTATATGAACATATTTTAAAAAATCAAAAAATAAATATTTTTAAATAAATTATAATTTTCAATTATATCTATTTAGAGAGACGAATCCAAGTGCCCTACAATAAAACACCCATCTAATCAAATACTGACTATGTGAATTGGCTTAAGCTCCTTGAAAAAGACCGGCCAAGAACTGATCGGCAACTAGAGTGTCATATGTTGGATCTCATTCTCATAATAATGACTATTACTCCAACCAGCTTAGGTAAGCCCTGACCTAGTTTGGACATTGGAAGTTGGAACAGTGCTTGTTGCTTAAAAACAACAGACCAAAGTAGCAATTAGCCGAACACTACCAGCTTTATTAGGTCGGCAGCTGTAATGCTTTATTAACATATCAATTTGAGAATATATGACTTGTTGATTGGATGAAGCAGGGTTTTGGGTAGCTATCATTGCATGAAAAATAGGGGAAGAGCTTTTTATTATGATTCCATCTTTTCCCTGGGCATTGAAAGGGACTTGCATCATTAGAATGATGGAAGAGCTATCCTACCTTTAGTTGCGGAACTTGTGATCAGCATAATGGTACCACTCCCTTTAATGTAATGTAACCGTATGTCCTTTTGAAGAGAAAAAAGGTGGTGGTATTAATGCAATATAGAGCATCTAGACCCCATGGTAATTGACAATAAATTATTCATAGCTTTTAATCAAAAAAAAAGAGGTTATTATAGCAAGTTTAAAGTTCAACACCTTCATTATGCCACTTGTATCCAAGTACTTGTGTGCTTATGGTGCACTGTTGGTACAAGCAGATGATTATGTGGTGCATGCAAATGCACCATGCAACTGAAACTTATCCCTGCTTGACAAGGGAAGCCTGTGATTATGAAGCCTTTAGTGATCTTCTTTTTGAGTAAAAGCCTTAGTGATCTTCAGCTGTGCAAATGGGCACATATTTATAAAACACTAAAATAGCCATTAATTTTATAGAGAGACAGATGTAGAGCTACACCAGAAGCATGGACACCCTGTTCCACCCCTGAAACCTACTTTGTTGGAAGAGCAAATGCATATGAAACTTAAAAGCTTTCAAACAAAGAGAATTTAAGCATCTAGATGTACCACAACATCCATATGATACTATTATGAAGGATATCAACAAGGAATGCCAATCCAAAAGGATTAGACATCTTGGTAATGGAATGATATGTGTGCCGAGTAAACGCTATGAGGACGAGTACAATAAATTCATCACTCAGCATTATAAGCATCACTGGCATATGGGTCCACAAAAGAAGACCATGTTGCATTGCATTTCAAAAGAACAAATTGACCCACAATCTTAAATTGAACTTGGTTATGACTTGTTAGTCTGGACATCCTTGTAGCGTTTTCTTTACATGTGAAACTTTAGACAAAGCTGCAGAGCAAATGACTGAAAAAAACAGCCGTGGGGGATGGATTATGAGAGATGAGGACCATAACCAACTCCCTCGTACTGCATGGGACCCAGTGGAATTTCCAACTTGCAAGCGATCAGAGTTAAGGTAATGCTACCGACCACCAAAACAGGACCAGGAGATCAATCAAAGGGTGTGGCCTCTCACAGGTGTTTCTTTACCCAACTGCTACTACCCATCAGAATGGATATTGTCAATCCAAGAGCACAATGTCAACTCATGCCAACATAGATTCTTTGGGATTTCACCTCTTTACAGAAGGGATGGCACATGGGGAGGAGGAGAATATTGTGCATCAAGTATGGACTTTGTGGTCTACTCCTTTCTTGTGCTCTTTGATTGATGGATTCTTCACCCAACAAGAAGCAGGTAGAGTACCTTGTTTGGTAGCATGAAAGGGAGAGATGAAATCCCCAATAAAAAAGTGAATCACAGCCATCACATCACCAAGTGGCAATGATGGATTATTCTTGCAGGTTGTCAGAGATGATGTAGAAAATTGGCAGCCTAATGGAGGATGGAATCTGAGAAGTTAGTGATGGCTTTCAATTATTGGGCACATTAATAATTCTAAAAGCTCGTGAAGTGGACCCAAACAAGTATTGGATTTCCATCCAATGCAAAAGAGGAAGATTTACGGAACATATGGGTGAAACTTGAAAGAGAAGTAGGAGTAGGCTTTTTCTTTATTGGTTTGAAAGGCATTGTTAGGTAAATCCGAAGTTCACATTGGTTTGGTGTCCAATTTCAAAAGTCCAAAACTATTGACGTGAATTGCACTAACTGGTGGCAGACTTTGTTGTGGATGGTGATGCCAACTCCAGAATGGCAGGGAAGCTAAGAATGTGTTGAGAGAACTCAAGGGAACATCTCTTAGATAAATCATATATAATTTAAGGATGACATGAAGTTTAAAACGGGTTGCGAAGGAGGATTCATAAAGCCAAAAACCTACCCAGATGGTGGGGAAAAGTTTAGATGGTTATAGTTACGGTTATAAAGTTTAAAGCAGGTTGCAACCCGAACTAGATTCCAGAGCCAAATGCCATTTCATGGAAGAACGTATTTGGATAGGTTATTACAAGGCTTACACCTAGGTTTATCTATCATCACATATCTTAGTAATTGTTTTGTGGGGAAAGAAATAGAAGGCAAGTGATGGCATCATGTGGCTGAGCACTTGAAAATCTTATTAGCTGCAAATAGGAGAGAATGTTTAGGGGATGAGAGCAAGTTGATGTCATACAAATTTTGGATAATTTTCCTTAAGTATTCGAGCCAAAATGTGATGTTTGAAACAGGCACCCAAAGAACCCCCAGCCACGGTGGTCTTTCCTTTCTTTTTTTTTTTGTTTTGGTGAAAGAGCCATGATAGTCTCGCCATGTACTCCTGTCAATTTCCATAACATACTAGGAGGATGTTTGGTTGGAAAGAGTGGGGGTCTGAAATCGAAATCGGAATGGATGACTTCTATTCCAACCATTTGATTGGAAGGAGTCCCATTCCGATTCCGATTCTGGGATAGAATGGGATGGCTCAATCTATATAGAACTCAATCCTTACTCTCTTCTATGGATTCAAATTTTCATTAGGGGGTGTTTGGTTCGCAACCAGAATCAGAATAGGAATGAAAATCAGAATGGCTTGGAATCGAAATCGGAATGATCAAATCCCTCCGAAGCGTTTGGTTCGTGATCGGAATCGGAATCGAAATTAGAATGAAAATTTGAATCCATAGAGGAGAGTAGGGATTGAGTTCTATATAGATTGAGCCATTCCTGTTCCATCTCGGAATGCGACTCTTCCCAACCAAACGGTTGGAATGGGAGTCATCCATTCTGATTCCGATTCCAGACCCTCATTTTTTCCAACCAAACATCCTCTAGAAGAAAACAGCTCTTATCTATCAAAAAGCTCTTTAAATCATAATTCTCTACTCATAAACTCAGTTACATCACATTGCAAAGTGAAGAGGTGTTTGAGTTTACATGCAATTACGGGCTTAGTAGTTTGCCAATGGGGTCCTTCATGATCATAATTGAAATTCTAGAGAATCATCTAGGGAGCAACTAGATAAGTTGGCTGACTCTGAAGAGGGCGCCTTCATCCGTGGTAGATTTATCTTAGCTTGTGCATTGAAGGCGTAAAAGATCTTTTGTAACAACAAAAATTAAACAAACCGTATTTCTCATGAAGTTCAACTTGGAAAAAGATTTTAACAACCAAGATCACAGTGTTCTACTAGAAGTGCTTAAAGCTAGGAGTTTTGAAATAAATGGTATCTGATTCGATGAAATTATGAATCAAATACCAAGTTTGCAATGTTGTTACTTGGAGAACCATGTTGTTTTCTCTTAACTCACAAGGGATTCCTTCGTAGTATATCTAAATGGTCATTCTGTACTGCATGTTGATAGGAACCAATCTAACGTAGTGCATGAGTGCCTGTTGAACCAAATTAGATCACTCTATTACCTCTGTTTTGAACGTAAAAGACATCCTTCACGGTTCGTTTTGATCTTTGGATAAATTCCGGTAAGTTCCCTTGTTTGTGTTAGGTATCTCTTTCGCATTCCGCATGCCATCGTACTCACCAGCCACTTGAACTGCAAAGAGTTCCTTACCTAAAGGAATGCAAGGTTCTCTGAACCACTTGTGCTGGCATTTTTCTATCAACCACTCGGTACATCGAATCATGAATGAGGTCAATGAATGATGCATTATTTCTTTTGTGAAGGTCAGCCTTGGTTTAAGGATGACATTTCCTTGTCCCCTGATTCTGATCTGTAAACTTGGTTGCGTGAATCCTATCCTGCTGACATAATAGTGGAGGATTATATCTCAGCCATTCAATACTTGTTGCATACTCCATCATAGTTAACTACTATAACTAACAGCTCAAAACCAGTCTCACTTTGTTTCCAGACTCTAATAACTCACCTTTCTAAGATAGTGTCCTCAAAGTAATAGCATTCAATGGATGACTAAAATTTGTGGGAGTTGAGTTTGACCAGTACCAGGAGAAGCTAGCTTCAGCATGCAATTTCTGAACTATTTCACCATTCAGAAATACTACCAACTCAAGCAATTTCTGTTAAGTGATCATGTCCAACTTGCTTCTAGATAACCATGCAGCCAAAAAACATTTCAGTGTTGATTGTTTAGTGTGACAATCCAGCAATTCAGATATCATTACAATTAACCCCTATTTATTTGTATCAAAAGATGGATGGAATATTCTACTACCTTCACCTACGCTTTACCATCATGAACCTCACTGCTACAAAAGCAAGCCAAAAAACTTATAGCCAAATAGCAAGATTTAGCACTAGATCACATGAATTGGGTCTTATATATATATAGAGAGAGAGAGAAGCTAGAATCAGATCGATCGGATTTGGACTCAGATCCAATTAGATCAAAACTCTATAATACGGGTCTTACATCAATGATCCAAACCGTTGAATATGATCTAGTACTTTAAAATTGATTGCACATAAAAAATCAAATGATTTGGAGACCCCTAGCCTATACATCAAGTAGTCAAAAATTGGACAGTCTAAATAAAATTAAATTAGATATATTTTTTGATCGCTTAATGCATAGACTAGAGGTTTTCAAACCATATGATTTTGGTGTGTAAGCAGTTTGGAGGTAGTTGATCACATCCCACGGTTTAGATTATCGATGTAGAATCTCATTATCCAGTTTTGATCTAATCGGATCTGAACCCAAATCCGATTAATTTTATCCAAATCTGCCCCTATATATATATATATATACATACACACACACACACACGAGAATTAACTGGTCTCTGTATTTTTTTTCCTCCTTTATCTAAGTTTCACTTTCCGATGATTAACACTTTTATGAAGCCCCCTTTGCTTGGATAATCTTGTTGTGAATATGGTCATCCCTTGATAGAGCTAGAGAATCTTCTTTTCATATACTCAAATGGGGGAATAAAGGTCCTCACAGCAACTTCATCTCGCAAAGGAACTAAATAACGTACCGTGCCAGTAATGATGCACAGTGAGAAATGGAAAAAAGTACACTCTTTTTAGGTTCCTATGTTTTATCAGGATCAGCACAAGCTTCATTTTTTACATCAGAAAACACACTTGACTAAAGTATATGATTGTTATAGAATGTCTCAACTACGTGTCCTCTGTCAACTTCTCTTCCTCAAATGACTTTAAAAAAATCTATAACAAAGAACAACTTGATTGTTATGAGCAACATGATTTTGTTTTTTTTTTTTTTTGGAGTTTGATGACTTTTTTGTTTACAGTAGATTTTCTATAACATAAGAATAATTGGACCTTTATTACAGAGTCTAAATGATATCATGCATTTGCATACTTCACATGGTGAATATAAGGGCATGACATCATTATTTATCATTAAATGGACAATGAGTTACCATGATACGCTGGCCTAGCCAAACATATTTGGTTGAAAGGTTGAAATAATCATATTCAGAGTTTCTTGGCAACTCAAATATTCCACATGGCCTGCTAGTTGTCATTGTTGAACACCTATATAATGTGTTGGATATTGTTGGGCGCTGCATGCCAAAAGTCAAAAAAACCATTTGGTGCAATCAATTATCCATTATTAGTAAACATGCATATGAAAATTGGTGAATATTTTTTGTCAAAATACGATTTCACTAAATGCTAAAAGGGAAGAACTTTAGACATATAATTCTAGGAATGTAGTCACAGATTTCTTATGGAGCGCCAACAGCACTAAAGTGCTGTAGTGATTAACCAGTTTCTCCATAAGTGATGATCTTGCTTTGACTTAGAGGCGAGCATCCTAAATGATAGACTAAAAATTAGTAATGAATGAACTTCTAGGGATCCAAGATAATCATACATGATGTGCTTAATATATAAACTGTCAACTATTTATGGCACCAAATATATTGACAGAAGATTGTCAATATCCTCAAATTACCAAGATAATTGGGATAAAAACTCTCATCAGTATCAGCAGTTTACGTGCATTTCGGTCTCAAGCACATCCTTTAGTTATGGAAACATTTTCTGTTAATATAGCCCATTCATTCTAGACATGCAAGATAGATTCATATATCATAATATAAAAGTATCTGAATTCCAGTAAATTTAGAGGACACCTAGATTTTGAGGCATTATTAACCAAAATCCTAATTACATGTGCAGCATAAAATTTTTTTCCCCTGATGTTAGTTTTCATCAATCACATAGGTACTAATGTTAATGCTGTAGCTTAACATGTTGCAAAGCATAGAATGTGAAAATATACTTCGAAGCTACCGCCGAGAGTGGAAAAATACCAGGATTTATTAAAAAAAAAAAAAAAGGAAAAAGAGAGAAGCTTTTGGGCTCAGCCAATGTCGGTTCTCACAGTAACAAACTAGTTGGGACCTCCATGAGAGCAATCTGGAGTTTATATGGTTGGTACTAGTACCAATGCAACCATTCAAGCAACATATGAATGCCCTCAAATCCAAAGGACATAAGCGTATCCCCCTACAGCTGTATAAATATTTTCAATCAATGTTCTTCAAACGAATACATCATTGAGTTGTCAAAAACATACAGAATAAACAGGGTCAGTACAGTATCATGTAGCTAGCTATATCTCAGAATTGATGATAATGTGTATAAACAAGAATGACTTTTAAAAGCCCATTTAATTTAAGATCTGGTTCAGACTGCAACTAAAAGAGGGATATCATCTGCCAATGCTCCATGACGAACAATAGGTGAGGACTGCAAACTTGTTGCATGATCCCACGGGAGGTCACCTTAGAACATTGTCAGGTTATGGAAACTTCATAGTAAAATGCAGTCATTTAAAGGTGCTTGTCCTCAGCATAGCAATGTTTCAGGCTGCCTCTGCTGATAAACATGGCTGATGAGAACTCCAAATTTGAAACAACATCATGTAAGGTAGTAAAGTTGGCAAAGATACTCTTCAAGGATTGGAACCCACAAATGATTTTCTTGAATGCTTTTGGAGTTACCAGTGCTGCCTCAGCTTTTCCCTTACAGTTTGTTACACTTGCAGACCCCATATAGAAAAGTTAGGCTTGTTCCTTTGGCTATCATTGTGGGTAAGTCTGAGAAACAAATGGATGCTTTCATGAATCTAATGAACACTCCGCAAGACCAAACAAATGGGTGACCATAGACCACAGACCAACAGACATGCTTCACAGAAAGCCAGATGCCAAGCACATGGTGGGCATGAAGAGCAAAGGACAGGAAATAGGACTGGAACCACAGCAAGAGGAAAAGACGCAACAGTAGGCAGGAATAAAGGATCATTAAATACTGCAAGAAGGGACAGGAGAGCAAGTTTTACAGAATTCATTAGCAAGTATGGAACTTGCAATTTTTATATGAATAACAACTATAACCACCTGGTGGAGTAATCCGCAGGAATAAAATTTTCAATTTCTTTAACTATGGGATACAAACTATGAAACTATCACCGGTTCACCACTGAGTAAAGTCATCCTATTTACTTAGCATGTTCAGATGCATCGAATTCAGACACGTTAATGGAGCACTCATGTATCCCATGAAGAATATTCCCTGGTAGATCAACATCTGAACTAAAAGATGTGTGTGCAAGTTCTCTCAAGCTAATCAAACTAAACTAGGAAGGTAGCGAAAAGAGAATTCCACATGATTACATCACGAATAACTATTAAAGGCATAAATTTATAAAATATGTGTAAAATTTAGCCATACAATTGCTCCAATAAACTAGCAGTAGCAAGCATGTAATGCTGAACATTATTCATTTAGTCACGACTATATTTCTGCAGATGATAACATCAGCTGTCTCTCTGTTTACGAAATATTTTCTTTTGGTGACAGGGATTATGGTCCAGAATATTTTCAAGGGAAAAAAAAAACTTCAGCTGCAGGAGCAGAGCAAAAAGCACAATTGTATACCATCTTATCCAAGATGACTTCATTTCTTAGAACCATAAATCGATCTCCATAGTAGTAAGCACTGCCAACCATCAGAGCAACTGTCGCACCCTGAACTACAACACGAGCCCTCATTAGCTTCTGTCCCAGCTGAGAATTTCCTTGTCTGAAGCTGATCAGGCCCGCTGTAAGCACACCAGCGGTGAGAAGCGCACCTGAGTAATTCCAGTATTAGATATGAATGTAGGAAAATATGAAAAGAATCAAGAATAAAGATTCTTAATCATGAGCATCTCCGAAGAAAGAAATAGGTGATAACATAGTTTGCAACCATGCCCACTCAACAAGTTTTAAACTATAGGAAGTTACAGTTATCCAAAAATATGCATCAAAAAATGATTCGATGTATCAATTACCAGCATCGATAGCTAAAGTCCACATATAAATTTGCTTTTTGAGAATAAAATTTTTCCCCAGGTTGTCATATTGATCTTAGGGAGAATGAGTTGAAGTCCAAATAAGAGTGCTAAGAAGGAACTCTTTCAAACATTAAGAAGAGAGTTATTTAGGTCCTAATTCCTGGATCAGCACATTGAATGAGGCATGTGGATCATCACACGTCCTGCAGATATAGGGAATCAAATTAAGTATGCATATCTATCATTTGTTACTTTTGTTACACTTTGCCAGCATCTCATCCCCGATTGTATGGGGAGAAACACAGTGTTGATCCACAAGTTCATATCTGAATACTAATCGAGAAGTCCAAAGCCAAACCCATGCCTAAAGGAAAGATTATGTTAACTTGCAAGTCCCTCAACCTGCAAGTTGTTTCCATCAAATCCAAGTGAAGGCTGACGCAAGTCGAATCCTGATCCTACTTGTTAGAAGCACTTCAAGAATTTGACAAACTCATTTCTTGTATCCTGAGAATAAGCTACCACTAAAAGTTTAATTTACACTAAGGTACTATAAATAAATGTAACTTCTGGCATCCCAAATTCTACTTTTTAATTTATTGATGCAAATCCATTAAATTGAATAATTAGTGAAATTCTCATCTATCACTATTGAACTATTTAAAGCATATGATCTTATTTTGTGTTTGCACATGTGGCAACAATTGATCATACTTACTCAAAGCCAAAGAAATTCTCCTAAATACTAGTCGCCTTGAATGCTTAACTAGCTGACACACTTAGGATCATGTTCCGTTATTGTTGTTCCTAACCTATATTTTTACTATAGGAGGTGCGACCCTTGTCACTGGGGATCAACTGCTATCACCACTCATCCTTGAAGAGGCAATAGCCTCCATACAGTAAAATCCTAAAGAAAGATCTTTTGCATCATAGCTTAATTTTCTCTGCACTTTCCAACACCCTTTAGGATATTTTTTGCACCATCATACCTTAGGCAAGTTGTGGGACTTATTAAAAATATGGAAATGAAGATAAAAGTCAATAAAAGCACATTATAAATAGATTTATTGAGAAGAAATGATTAAGGAATAACCAGTGATAAAGCAAACACATGAGCTTCAAACTCTAATTTTGTAATGATTCAAATAGGAAGTAATTTGATGAGAAACTCCAAATTGCTGACGTCATAGGTATGCTCTTTCTTAAGTAAATCATTTATAGAACCCTAAAACATAATGTGATCTGTTAATCATAAGAAATGTAACTATGTCATTTCAGATATGATAAATAGGGAAGAGGGATAAGTATATGTTGAAATTCAAAATAGGGACAGAAAGGGAAGCGGGAAAAGCATAATAAATCTGAAACTCCAATAACAAATCTCAAACCTTAATCGGATATAAATAAAAGAATAGATGTTATGTATGATACACCAGAATAGTTTAGAAGGAACTACAAATGATAGCCGTTTAAAGACTTTGAATAAACATCCTAGTCTGCTGGCAAACATAGAAACCATAAAAAGTCATCATACTAAAATTGGTGAAAGGTCTGTTCGGTAAACGTAAGGTTGGTCTAGCACATAGCTTGGTAGATTCATGCAAGTGATAAAGCTTATGTTTGTGTAGTCAAATCCTTGCTATAGACTAAGCAGGTTTGCAGGTGAAACGTTGACAAAATAATGCTATTAAGGAATATCTAAGGAAACAGAGTAAAATATTTCCAAGAACTGTTTTACTTCATAAAATGTAGTATTTGGCACAAGTTAACGAGGACTTAGAGTCATGTGACTTACTAATTAGAAATGGTATAACGATTTCCAAACAAATAATACTATTCTAGCTATACGGTTATACATATGCTTGCAAGAACTGGCCCGCTCATGCACAAAAACAAACCCCGCCCACAACCCTGCCAACAAAAAAAAAAAGAAAGGAAAAAATATATACACACAATAAGCATGCACAGAAAAAGCTACCCACTAATCAGGCTTGGCTCCTAGATTATTGGGCATAGGCTTTGTAAAAAGAAGGTCAATTAGTAATGGTTAGAACAATGTTTTTGGGCCCACAACAAAAACCCTATCACAACCATACAAATTGACCTTCCTTGTTAGGCCTATGCTCAATAAAACAAGTGCGTGCACACACACAGAGCAATGCACAGAAAAAGTTACTAATTGCGCTTAGCTCCAGGTTTGCTGAGAATATATTTAGCAAAAGGAAGGTCAATTTGTATGATCACAACAGTATTTTAAGCAGACTGGTTGGACTAGTTAATCAACCCCTTGGCCAGCCCCTTAATTAAACCAGTAGTGCTAAAGAAACACTCAAAACCATTCGAACCAGCCAGTGTTCTACCTAAAGAGTGACCTAAACAGCTTTTAGAGATCCAATCCTTCAATGTACCAACTGCAAGTATTGCCCTAGACTTAAACCATGTTTCCTTAAAATGTATGTGGGTGATTTAGTCCTTATGTCTTTAGCATATAAACAAAAATACACAAATAAACTGGAAACCCTATGCACTATGGGCCCAATCTCCTTGCAAGATTTAAACAAACAGAAGAGAAAGAGCAGGCTGACATGCAAAGCCACTAGTTTTCTCCCCTAAGCTACTCAACCCACCTCAAAGAAAGATAGCATGAAAGACGTGATTGATTGCATCACACCTTCAGCTTGTGGGACCATGGTAGACATTGTTGAACAATTTCTGCCACCATTGATGAGCACTTTCTTTCCTTGCCATCTTGACCCTCAGGACTCAACCTACCCACCCTCCCCAGAGACAGACAGAGAGAGAGAGTCCAACACCCTCCACCATTCATGCCTCACATGATGTAGCTCAGTAGCATAACTTTCCTTGTATTTTTATTTTATAGGGCTTACTTGTTGTTTTCAGCTTTAATTAGCTGACCAATAGCATTGTACAATCCCATAACTTGAATGCATCCTTTAGTGCATCTATTGAACAAGTTTTAATACTCATTACATCATGACCAAATTTAGACAGATTTCTTGGTCCATGAAGGATACAATGAAATAAACAGATGGCACCAAATTAATATGGAATATACAGTTAACATTAAATAAAATTAAAGATCTTGGAGGCTTTCACCATTCAGAAGGGAACAGGAGTACTTGGTCTCACTGACACTAATTTTCCATATCACTGATCACCCCTACTCTATCCTTTTTTCCCCATTTACTATGTGTGGGTACCCCATCCCCTTTTCCCTTTATTGGACAGACAAAGAAGTGCCCTCTCCCCACCACAAAAAAAAAAAAAAGTTTTTTACCTTTTTTTCGAGATGGGGAGGCAGCACCTCTTCCTCCTATTTCTTTCCCTGTTTTCATCTCTCCACTTCCCTTCATTCATCTTTGGAACCCCTAATCAACTAGAAAATCCTAAAAAATATTCAAGGAGACCTTGGGTTCATGGGAATAGTATTAAATTTGTGTTAACTTGGTTGAAGTAGCAACTGCACTATCCTCTCTTCTTCCTCCTCTAATGTTCCTTTGCAGTCCATGGTGCATGGATCCAAAGGTCAAAATGTGCTGAGCATCAGTCTGTTAGCTGTGAGACATCGAAGACCAACTTGTGTCTTCTTGAGCAGCAATTCTTTCCTTACTCTTTCTTTTCTCAACCCACTCATCATTTCATCCATTTATTTCATCATGCAGCATCCCATCGCCTTACATCCTCTCTGATTTTGATTCCTGCTTTGATATTTTTTATTCCTTTTTAATGCCCTAGATCATACTTCTATATTTTTTAAGTCTAGAACCCCTTTTTCTCATTATCACGTGATGCAGTAAGCTTTTTCTTCAATTTTCTAGTTATGGTAGTGTGCCGAAATTTTCCACCGACATGAACAACTTCTATAATAAATTTGTTCCTGCTAGATTAACAGTAGACATTCTAGGTAGTTAAACTGATCTTTATTTTGTTTTGATATCAATGTAGGATTGTTTGCTTGCTGAATTTTCACCCCAAATCTAATTTCCGCACTTATAGACTCTCCAAAAAAAAACACACATTTTAACCCAAATTGTCCTGGCGTGCATCACCATTCCTCTCCCAGTCCTCGACTTCAATTCCATTATCAACCTTACCCACTGAACCCCTCACTCCTCCAGCATCCACACGCAACATGTAGCCTCCTCGTCACAAATCCCTAGCTTTGAGGTTCTGATTTTATAAAGGCTTATTAGGTGATGTAATGACAGGACAGTTTTCGTAACTTCAAAAATATGGAACTATGGCATATGATAAGAATACAAAAATCTAGAACATACTTGGTTATCTCATTCTTTTCAACAGACAGCAAAATATATTCCACCATGCCACTGATTTTTCTTTTTTCTTCTTTCTTTTTTCTTCTTCTTCTTCTTCTTTTCTTTTCTTTTCTTTTTTTCCTTTTGTGTGTGTGTGCGCGCGCGCGCGTGTGGATTCCATTCCGTATTCACTCCAAAGAGTTAGATACAGTAGCACAAGCAAACATGAACCGGGTTACCAACCCGATCACTTGCTTATTGTAATAAACTTACGTTCTCTTCTTCTTCCAAACGGGATAAAAATAGCGATGCAACGAAATAAATCTCTTTGCACATACCTCCTTCTTGGAATTAGAAGTTAAGGAATGGTGCTTATCCACTAACGATGCAATCATATAGATGATGAGCTAACGGTCATTACCATGTAGCATTGAGTCATATTCATATTATCAAAAATCTATTACAAATCAAAACCGTTTCAACTAAAGAAAAGGGTTTGGGATTTCACCCCAAAATTCAGGTCAAAATGAAGTAAAGATCCAATTAGAGCTTGAGAAAAAGATGCCAGCAATCCAGCAATCGCATGGCTATGAAAAATCGGTAGTGTTTGGTTTGGGGAGATTTACCAATGGGGACGAGAGGATTCTTGACGGGCTTCTTCTGACCGAAGAGGTCCTCAACCTGCGAATCGGCGGCTCCCATCTTCTCCATTCATACGCCGACGAAGAAAAAAATAAAACTAGATTGTGATGGAAAAATTGGTTAAGGCTTCTTTTTCTCCGACCGCTCGCTCGTCTACCAGGGCACGAAATAGGGGCAGGAGCCACCATCGCTCAAGCGTTAAAGTCCAGTATCCGGTCACCCTCGGTGAGCATAAAGACAAGACAGAGTCAGGTCGGTCCAGGAATCGCTGCACCAGCAGCGCGGTGGAACGCGCTGGATGGCCTATCCACCGTCCGTTTTAGCTTGCGTGATAGCTCAATCGACTCGTCGACGGAATAACGGCAGAGATTGCTTAATAGAAAAGTGGACAAGATTTTTTTTTTTTTAAGGAAATGTTTTCTGTTTGTAAGGAAAAGGATTTTTTTTTTTTTTTGGCAGACGACGGATGAAGGATTGGAAAGGTCTGCTACGGCCTGGCCGCTGGTGTCACCGCCCACAGAAGTAGATTCAAAAAGTGGAATCATGCCCGGCAAAGCACCCCATTCCGGTTTTGCTATAAAAAAAAAAAAAAAAAAAAAAAAAAAAAAAGAAAAAA
>KE504713.1:521028-538000 GCA_000441515.1 Elaeis oleifera | reverse complement strand
AGAACAATAACCATTTATTGATTTATAGTCAAAATTATAAATTTGCCCTTAGATTTGTACAGGAATGTGTCAGCCAATTTGGCATCTAGGGCACACATCTAACACACCGCATACTCGAGATTCATCTATCCAGAAGGGAGGTGATCCATGCATCGATCTTAAATAGATTGATCACTATCTTCCGTGATGATCCTTCGATTGAGAGCATTTAAAAACTAACCATTAATAATGTATGTTTCAAATTCTCAATATTTTGAGAATATATAAAATCATCTTTGTTCATTTCAAAGACAAATCATGGACACATAAATATGATTGAAATAAAATATTTTTATTAATAATAAATATTTATAAGTACAAGAATAGATCCTGAAATTACAAAATGTGTCAGCCAATAATTAGCTTTTAGGATATACATCTAATATTTATATCAAATCTATTGATGCCCCTGCATCAAGTACATCCTTTGTTTTCTTTTGGTATTGTGGACTATTTTCAAGTCATAGACATTGCACATATGTAATACTTGTGTTGGCTAAAATTGGAGAAAAATAAAAGCCCTAACCTCTCAACCTTCTGAAGTATCTATGAGAAGCATGTTATGTAGCTAGATTACTAATTTGGGATTTGTTTTGACTAGAAGAGGAATGTTTGTAGACACTATTCATATCATAGGGTACACTTGGTTGGAAGTTCGTCCAATGCAAAGTAGAATAAGATATAAACAAATATATCATAATAAATCATGTTTGTTTTGATGACCTTTTTATTGTCATGTAGCATAGAAGCTTTTAGATCCAACTTAGTGCGGCATCTGATATTATCATGTTTTCTGATCTAAATCAGGGACAAGCACCTCTTAACACATCGACTTACTCTCTTCTCTATTATAGTTTCTCCTATCTCCAGTAGCTGCATCTCCTGATATATCCACTTACTCTCTTCTCTATTTGTTTCTTGATCTAGAGCAGATAAAAATGTGTTTTGTAAAATTCCAAAAGTATCTTTATAAAGATATATGAATAATAGTAAGTGTTCTTCAATTCGAGAAAGAATTGTATTGATCCATACTTCCTCTCTTGTACATCTTTTGCGCCAACTTTTGCAAAATTCATGATCTCCTTATTTATAATATATGCTGAGAAAATTAGAAAGTTATTGGTAAATATTTTAGGGATGCTTTAATGGTTTTTTTTTTGTTGCATAATAAAGTCTTATTTCCAATGATTTGAAGAAAAGGAGAAAATAGCCTATAACCATCCCACAACATCACACCTTGGTAACATTTATACGTGCACCCTAATTTTATTATATAGTAGAAAGTTGTAATCATAATTACCCATGAAATAATTATCTCATACCGGTGGTCTACATGTTCCATGCCTTAAAACATTACATTAATCAGATCTTTCTCTCAAATTGCAAGCAATTAGTCATGGGTTCTTTTCTCACTTAGCTAGGCATACACAACAATTATTTAAGCATCATTTCTTTACAATAAAATAAGAAGGATAAATCCCTTGCAAAATATCAAAAATAAGGAGCCTCAAGCACTAGCTTGACCATCTTTTACCATCTTAATTTTAAAGAAAAGCCAAAAGTTTATGTAACCTAGAATTAGTGGACCTGTCAGCTTTTCAAATGCACATAATCAATGCCTAAAGCATTGTCTTTAATCATAAATCCAGAATTCTTTTGTTTAATTTGCAAATAATCATGCATTGTATATCTATATAATATTTTTAAAAAATATTCTGAATTTTTAAAATAATTGTAAAATCTTATGTTACATTTTTTTTTTCGGTCCAGAATATACAGGAATACTCCATTAACTCTAATAAGACAACCCAAAATTTTAAATATTAAGAAGACATATGCAATCAAATGTAACATATTTTCTAATTGATCGAAAATTTTTAAGAATTCATGCAAAAAAATAAGCAAAAATGAAATCAAATGAAAGTTGCAGATAACAGTAATAACAATAATTTATAATTACAAATATATTTTTAAATATGAATTCATGATTTGTATTTGTATATATTTTAAATGTGCAATAGATATTCTTTAGTTTTAAAAAAAGAAATAGATAAAAGGACAAGTTTTGGCTTTTTCATTGTCTGCCAAGAGATCGGCATGTCAAAACTCAGAACGGAGAGAGAGGCGATGCGCGAGTTGATGCATCTACAAAACGCAACCAAAGCTCGTTCAATTCACCCATCCCTCTTCGCTGGGCGCTCGCCCGTTTACGCTGCCAAAACGCGACCAGAGTCTACCCTATCGAGGAACGAAAAGACACTAACCCTTTCTTGCCCAGTCTCCCCTTATTTCCTCCCTCCCTGATCCCATTTCTCCCATCTCCAAGTCCATTTCTCGTTCGACCCCTGCCATTAGGGTTCTCCTCCCCCGAGCAAACCTAACCCCATCCATGGAGCAATCCAAGAGGAAGAGGGGCCGCAAGCCCAAGAAGCCCGTCGCCGAGACCATGGATCTCCAGAAGCCCAACACAGCCGCCTCCGCGCTCGACGAGGCTGAGGCCCCGGAGGAGCGCCCCAGCCCCAGCGCAGCAGGGCCGGCCACGCAAGGTCCAGCGCCAGGACACATCCAAGGATGTCGTCGCCGAGAAAGGTTCTTCTTCCCCTCTATGGCGGGGCTCCCAGGTGGTGGCGAGCAACGGGGATTACAGCGACCGCTTACGCACAACCTAGCGATGGTGGCCGTGGATCCGCCCGCGCCGACGTGGGACCAGGTGGTGAAGGTGGTGCCCTCGATGGATGCTGTTGTCAAGGTTTCTGCGTGCATACGGAGCCAAATTTTCGCTTCCGTGGCAGCGGAAACGGCAGTATAGCTCGAGCAGCAGCGGGTTCATCATCAGCGGGAGACGGGTTCTGACCAATGCCCATTCGGTGGAGCACTACACCCAGGTCAAGCTCAAGAAGCGTGGGTCGGACACCAAGTACGTGGCGACTGTGCTGGCCATTGGGACCGAGTGTGATATTGGTAAAGATTTAATGTTGGATTTTCATTCATGACATTGTTTGGAGGCTTGATTTAGTTTCAAAGTTATCTTGAATTCTGAATTCTAGTCCTGCCATGTAACAGTAGCTAAAATACCTGCATTAAGATCGCACTTGGAGCTTCTTTTTCTTTTTCTCGCAGGAGAGTGAACACTTGCATAGAGGTGTATGCTTTGTAGTACAATTAATTAAAAAGCCCATTTTGGTTTGTTGGAAATAATCAGCTGTTCAGGTGATTTTTCAGGTACATGATTGTAACAATTTTAGCAATCTGTAATTTGGTGATTTTTCTTAGTGATTTGATGGATAAGACTTGTAGCTAATGAAAATTAGATGACCTTGATGGGGTGGGTGATCCACTTTGAACCACATAGGTACTTGGGATAGGAGGCTAGCATTGAATCCATGTATTAGTGGTGAATTCTGTAGAAATCACTTCTAACATATCACCTAGTTGTTACGACCATGGTCACCAACAAAGTTTAATTTAATGATCCCCATTAGATTTCTTGGATGTTGCATATTATTTGCCTTGGAGAACGAGAGTGATACTTTTGCAAAGTCACACAGCGATTTGCCTACATCTCTAGATGATGGTGGTGAACATGACAATGGTTATGAAAGGGGCTATGGGGCACTTACAGTGCCACCTTGCGATTGAATCTTGCTTTTAAGTTGGTCATACAAAAGAAGCAGGAGCAGTAACATGTCTCAGAATGTAAACAAGAATTCTTTGGATTGGTTAATATGGGATTCTAGTTTATATTGGTAAGATAGTGACATGTCTCATGATGTAAACAAGAATATTTGGATTGGGCCCGGACGTCCGGGTTTGGCGGTCTTCGTGCACTTCTAAGGCTATTTCCAAGGAGCTCTACGAGATTTATAGAGGTGAGCCGAGGAGGACGATGGATGGTGTGTAGATTTGGAGGCTCCAGATTCATTCTAGGGTATGCCTTTTTTTTAGAAGATTGCTTGGTGTTGGCTACCTACCAGAGCTTTGCTGAGTGCCAGAGAGATGGACATTCTGACTGCATGCCGTTGCTGCGAGTTAGAGGTTGAGATCTTGGAGCATACGCTTTTCTAGTGCCTCAAAGCGTGGCAGGTGTGGCAGCTGGCTACCTCCCCATTTTGGATACTTTTTGTGGAGCAGCCTACCCAGGCTTTTTTAGAAGATCTGAGATGGAGCACGGAGTCTGAGGCCACTAGACTTGTTGCCACTAGAACAGCTTATATTGCTTTTCATATCTGACTTGCTCGGAATGTCAGTGTCTTTGAGGGGACTTGGCAGTCGACAAGGGTGGTTTTTGAGAGGGCTATGACCCAGGCTGTGGAGATTATGGATACTGTGCCTTCTGATTTAACCTTTGGGACTCGGGACACCTAGAACTTCCTTTCTTCTCCTAGAGTGCATAGGAGAGTCTTCCTTTCCTGGGAGCCCCCACCCCCGTCATTTTTGAAGGTCAATTTTGATGGTTGTGTGGCCGACAGGAGAGGAGGTGCCGGCTTTGTGATCCGTGGCCCTGACTCTCGGTTCATCGTGGCTGGAGGTGTTTAGCTTGTGGATACTATGGTGCCCGCTGCAGAGTTGAGGGCGACTTAGGAAGGCATCGTCTGTGCGAGGATGATTCTTGGGGCCGACCAGTTGGTTGTGGAGGGGGGGCTCACTGACAGTTGTGGCTTGGATGCAAGGGCCACATGATCGCACTACTACTTGTAACCTCCTAGTGTGTGATATCCGGTGTCTGATGCGGGGATGTCTGTCTCTCTTACAACATTCGGCATGCCTATCGCGAGACGAACAATGCAGCGGACTGGGTGGCCTCGTTTGTTGCTTAGCATTCTGGTGGAGTTTGGAGTGAAGTCTCCCTTTTGCCGATGTGCTTTTGGGACATTCTCTTTTCTGATTTCTTGGGTTGTACTCATATTAGAGTAGTATGAAGCGACCGTCTTATCAAAAAAAAAAAACGAAGAAGAAATATTTGGATTGATTAACGTGGGAATGTGTACTTTATATGTTAGGTTCTGGAGTTTTGGTTGAAATATATTGATTTTGGTTAGAACAACGCCAAAACTGAACCCCAAAATTCATTTTGGCTATTTTTCAGAAATTTGACCAAAAACCCATCATTTTTAAGCTTTAGTTTGGTGCATATTGGATGATTTCTTAATTTATATAAATACATTAGCTACATAATGTTAATCTTTTGGTCCTTTTTAAACACTTATTTATAGTTAAGAAAGATGCTTACTCACATTTGACAAATATGATGTCTAGGACCAATTTGTTGCTTGAGTAAGTTATCTGTGGGATTGATATAATAATATAGGTGGCCATGAGAGGAAGGTAAGCAATATGGGGAATGAGAATTACTATTGCTGGGCCAATTAAGGGATGGGAGAATCCTTAAAAGCAGGGATGCTGTAAGTAACCTTAAAAGCATATACATAATCCCAACTTGTTCATGATATCATGCTTGGTGGCTTCCCTAGATGTGATGCCCCTTTTTGGGTAAGATCGAGCAGTTTTATCCATGGAATAGCTTGTGTAGGCATCCAAACAGACACTAAGAAGTATTCAATTAAAATTGAATTTGGATTTTTTTTTGCCGCATTTTAGAAAATCAGAAGCACCTGGAAGTTGGCTATTAGAAAATTTAATAGAAAAGTAGCCTTTCCCAGATTTAGACAACTTTTTTGGGTTTTGAGAGAGGTTTTAAAGGCAGAGAAGAGGAATGTGTATGTTAGAGATCCCCTGGAATAGTGTATTCACAAGATGTAGCTAGATGTTTGCTCATATAAGAAGCATTTAGATGAGGCATATCTAATTTATTTTATTTTCATATCGTGTGGATCATATTTGCAACCTAGTACTTGACAGGATCATGATCGTTTTATTTAGTTGATGTTTATGTACAATATGAAATTGCATCTTACCTTTAAAGATTTTGTTAGGTGTTTAGATAATTAAATTGTTACCAAACAATTGACCATGGCATAATTTTTTTCAATAATTTTATTGGTGTTTTAAAGATTCTTACAAAAATATTTAATCACAAGCTTTCAGCTTGTATATACTATACATAAAACCAAATACTACGAATTGTACAATATACTTTAAATATGTGTGGCATCTTTCCTTTCCTATTTTATTTTTTCTAGGATTCTTTATTTTTGCATAATTTTTTCGATGAAACTCTGATAGTGATAAACAAAACTAAGATAACATCTAATAATTTCTAAACTAGGTGTTAGATCTAGAAAGTACAAAACTGGACAGCTGCTCAAACTTGAATCCTTCTTTGAGAGTCATGTTGGCATAACCTATAGGTGGACTACTGCAAATAATGATTTATGAATGGCAAAATCTCTAAATTTCACTGAAGTTGACCTTAAGCCCTCAATCATTGAGCACTTCACTGTTGATCTAGTTATTAAAGGTTGATTAAGAAATCAAACTTCTTCTTGCATTCACATTGCTTGGAACTGAGTTGTTGTGGCTCTTGGTTCTAAACAACACATTCATAAGCTCTTAATTTAACTGCTACTGCTTTCTCAGTTGTGACTATTTGTTGTGAAGATCTTGTTCATAAGCTTTTTATTTGTGCTGCTGCTTTCTCTTCATTATGCATTGGTCTTTTATGTTTTACCAAGTCCCCCGCTTGTCAAACACAGTTTCACCAATCAGATTAGCCTGTTAACCATGTCTCTTTCTAACTAAATAAATAATGGTTTATGCTGCCATCACTCCAGTAAAACATTGAATTTCTAACTAGCTAACTGGAATAATGTGACCAGACATGCCTAGAAGTATATCTGTTTTAACTCAGAAATTCTGCCAAATTAAAACAACTCTGCCTCTCCAAGAATCACTTTTAAGCTTGACGATGCTTGATTCATATTCATGGTGTATGTTTAATAGGCATGTCTACTATATTATTTTGGATTTTACTTCAAAACAATGCTTGGTGCAATTATGAGGCATCCATCCTATTACATATGTTTGCATGTAGAAGCAAGAAATGCATGTCTTACCATGTGTACAGATATTGCTTCCATTAGCAGTTTTAGACACACGGAAATTTGAATGGATTATTAGTGGAAAGAGCAAATCAAACAGGAGTTGGGTTGTAAACCTATGAAGTAACCTTAATATAGCTTTGGCAATGTGGATTTACTCAAACAATCGTAAACATGTAACCCATTGATTTCAAAATTTGTTCTTTTATTGTGCTCTCACCAAAAAATTATTTAATAACTGACTAGTGAAATGGTTGAATGAACCATGCCATCTGATGGCGCCAGCATTCTATGTGCACTTTCCAGTACATGCATGTGGCTGTATAATGGTCCATAAGAAACCATCAGATCAGATCAGCTCTGTAATCATTTTTTTTTCTATCATGTGGGCTTCACGTTTATCAGCTTCAGATTGTAACTGCTCACTTATGATTTTTTGCCCCAGCCATGTTGACTGTTAGTGATGATGAATTTTGGGCGGTGTTTCTCCTGTGGAGTTTGGTTCTCTACCTGCACTCCAGGATGCTGTTACTGTTGTTGGTTACCCAATTGGAGGAGACACAATTTCTGTGACAAGTGGCGTTGTGTCACGAATAGAGATACTATCATATGTCCATGGCTCCACAGAGCTCTTAGGCCTGCAGGTTTGGAAACTAAAATCAATCCTCCCCTCATGTTCCGTCAATCAAGTTTGTTTACATTATGAGTGGAATGTCTTACTGTACTTTCCCTCTTAGTCTGATATACAATGTGAAATTTCTCCTGCATGACTATTATCTTTGCTGTCTTGACTCTTGAGCTTGTCTTTGTATCACCGTATCTAATATAGTTTTGTATTGACAGATAGATGCGGCGATAAACTCAGGCAATTCTGGTGGACCTGCTTTTAATGATAAGGGCAAATGTGTCGGTATTGCATTTCAGTCCCTGAAACATGAAGATGTAGAAAATATAGGCTATGTGATACCAACACCTGTTATTTTGCACTTTATTCATGATTATGAGAAGTCAGGAGAATATACAGGTAAATGCTGCAACTGTGGAAATTTTCAGCCATTCTTCATGCACGTTTTTCTTGTGCTGGATGTAGTCGATATATTGGGTTGCATATTGATGTATCAGCTGCATATGTGTATCTTGCATGTTCATAAAATGCTTGTGTTATTACTTATTAGTCTTTATATCTGATTTTACTATATATTGGCTATCATTCTCTTCAATGATTTATTAGTACTGCTGTACCATTTGAACCTTTGGAAACTTGCACACATCCAGCCCAGATAGTATGAAATCTCTAGAAGTTGTCCTCCCATACTTGTAAGGGCTCCAAAAACATGCACTGAGAGATTAAATCATCCATTGCTGGTGAGTGCTGTCATATGTGGCTGTCTTCGTGGCATTGAGTCCTCCAAGCAGTGCATCCTTGTAGATCAGTGCTTCAAGAAAAGTGCGGACATCTGATTCCTTTTAGGGCCACATTCCCATATCATTTTTGCTAGAAAGTTTAAGATGAGATTTATGAGATTCTTGCCACGGCGCTTAAGAATATGGCATTGGTTGGAGCAGTTTTCCTTTTTGACTTGGAATGGAGATTATTATTGTGCTTGTCTAGTTACCCTATCTATAAGATGTATGTGAAGAAACCTAGATTTGTAGTCATCTTTTTGAGGCTTAAACTAAAGACCTCTTGGACTTTCTACCCTTTATAGTGTATCTGCCTGGATAATGCCATATGCAAACTCAATTGGATTCTTATGCTTAATTTGAGAATTCTTGTTCGCCGTTCTTGAGTGAGAGTTCTGAGAAATATCATGACCGTGACATCCTCATTCGGCATTCATTTCCCAGTATATCCATGTTCTTATGTTACCCAAGGACATGATCATTTCTGGCATTGATGCTGTCACTTTCTATGTGGCAGCATCTCTAACATATGCTTGCAAAGGCATCCGACTCCTTTTATAAATCGTTGGTCACCAGTTGCATTCTTATCAAGGTTAAGTTGCTGCATATGCCTTTCACTTGGACATATGCATTCACTGACAATTTGATGGAGCTTCTTTGAAGTTCTGATGCTTTGGTTGTGCCCTGCAAGTTCGTACTTGTTATTGTTGGTGGATTTTCTTTCCTACTTGACCATCTCATCTTAAATTAATTGTGGTGATTGTAGATAGCTAATGTGTCGGGGTTTCTTGCATAGTTCAAATTGCAATTCTTCTGCATACTCTGCTAGCTGATCCTGGGCCTCTATGATTCTGAACTGAGCTGGTAAGTTAACAAGTCGACACACGGCTGCTAGCTTCTTATATTTCTTGGAGGTCACAATATCAGATGTAAAGATTATTAGTTAAATGAGAAAATATCTGACTAACGTTAGTTCCATAAGCTGAAGAAATAAAACAAGAGGGAGAGCTAGTCAAGTCTTTCTCCTACAGCAAATTTTCAAAGTGAAAATCCACAAACTAGCAAAAACATGGGATACACCTTATAAAATAAATAATAAATTTTAGTTATGTTCTGTTCAATATATAAAAAAAACCCATGAAAGAGGTCAAGCAGCTGCTTATCTTCTATATGATCATGAGGCCGCATATCTGTTTAATGCCCCCTTTTTGAAACAAACTTGCATTGATGCTTTAGATTCACCTTTGTTCTGCCTGTTCGACTTCATTGCTCTCTCCAATGGGGTTCTTCTCTTTGATCCTCCTACTTGTATGTTCTTTGATGATAGAAGTGCCACTCAAATACTTAATTGCTCTGTTTTTCATGAGTCTATGAATTGCATTTAGATTGATTAGTAGTTTCTTTTTGGCTTTTGCTACTTCTGTCCTCATACCTGATCACTTCTTGATGTCTGGTCTACTGAGAAATGAGCAGTATATTTGCCTCTTTAGGTAGAACTACATACCTTCCTTCAGTTATCTGGTTTGCTAACTTTAAATACATCTACTTAATATGTTCATGTATACTGTACACATTGTAATATAAGGTACTAGGCCTATCACAGTTGTATCCTATGTTGTTGTTCCCTTGAATGGATTATTTTTTTAATCTTCATAAACATTTATGTCTATCTTCGTTCAATATTCCTTAGTTTGTATTTACAACTTGACATGAGGATGAAAATGTGTCACTTTGTTCCAACACCTGCACCAGACATCCAAGCTTTTCTTCCCCTCTCACTGTCTTTATATCAACTGGAGTTCTCAGCAGACTTTCATTTTGATTACATGATTTTACTCCTATCGCAGGATTCCCTATACTTGGGATTGAGTGGCAGAAAATGGAAAATCCTGATCTGCGGAAAGCAATGGGAATGTCACCTGACCAGAAGGGTGTGCGTGTTAGGAGAGTAGAGCCTACTGCACCAGAATCTGACTTTCTTAAACCATCTGATATTATCCTCAGCTTTGATGGTGTCGATATTGCTAATGATGGAACTGGTAATCACAGCATTGTGCCGCTATTAAAATTTTATTTAAGTTCGAAGAAAAGCTTTGAATTTTATATTTAATGATTTTTCCTACTTAGAAGGTGAGTCTTGATGCAATAGTAAGGTTGCTCCATTGTGATACGGAGGTCATGGGTTTGAAACATAGAGACAACCCCTCTGCACATGATGGGTGTAAGGCTGTGTACATCACCTCCTCATATCCTGCAATGGTGGGAACTTTTGTGCGCTAGCTGCCTTTTTTAATGATTTTTTGATTTGCTCCCAACATGGAAACCTATGGTCTTTGACATGATATATTCTTCATGTAATGGTTGCAAGGATTAACTCCTTGCTCCTTTCTCTGAATATTATCAGTTGCCAGCTAATACGTGATGGCAACTTATCTTTGTGCCCCTTTTTAGTGTCTATTAGTGGTATTGGTGGTGGTGGCATGTTATTGCACATAATAAAATTTCTATCTGAATAGTGTAAAAGAAAGGGATTTTATACTGCAATTTTTTTTCCACTTATTATCTCTCTGTTTATCCTCTTGTGAGTGCAGACATGTAAGTATGCATGTATATGCATTTATGCGTATGTGCAGATTACTTAGAACCCTGAGGACTGCATCAGTTGGAAAAGAATTGTTAGTTTGTCACACTTTACTGATTTAAATTATCAAATCAGCCTCCGTAGTATGTTGACTGTAATTATTGGAGCTGTCGAGTCTTGACCTGCATTGTATCTATATTCCATAATCCATATTAAACAAGGGACTGATAAAATGCTCTCCATTTCAATCCTCTCGTGTTGATCTGAAATGTTATCTAGATTCATGGGGGTCACAAATTGTTCAAAAGTAGTCCATTACTCGTTCATTTTAGATTCTGTGGTGGTTGACAGACTTTAGAGATGGGGAAGTTGCTCCCTGGGGCATGTGTAATAAGATAGGCAGAGAGTAATTGAAAGTCAATAAATGAGTTGGTTAATTCAAAATGTAACTGTGTCTTTTTCTGCTTTCAACTTGATCTAGGGCTTACTTTTAGCTGCATCTGTTATAAATATATTTGAATTTTCCACCAAGTGCCATGTTGAAATACACAAAGCCCATGGACCAAACTGTTGAAAGTATGGTCTATCTTCCCTGTTCCAAAATCAAGTAGCCTTTGTCATTTTCATTGATGTGCTACATTTGTGATCGCTCTTTTAAATGTAGATTTACAATATACATTCAATAAATATCCTCTTTATTGAGAACCAAATAGTTTGGCGTTTTACCTTCCTCTGTTCCAATAATGTTTTAAGTGTAAGTTTCCTTCGTTTGTGGGAAAAATTTTCGTTGACTGCATTAGTGAGTAATTTTAGTCTATGCTCTATTAGCCTTTCTGCATTGTTACATTTTCATTAGATATAAGCCTCAATTTTTTTTTTTTAAGGCAATTCACCCATCGTCTGTTACCTTTCACCCAATGTGTGTGCATCACAGTTTCCCTTTTTTAAATAATCATGATGCATCTTGTATTCTTAATTAACAAAACACTTGCGTACAACTCTGAGCTTTTATTTTGGGTCTATGCATGCAAATTAATCTCTAAATGTAGAGGATAATGATAGAGAGGCTCCTCTCACAAACTATCTCACTCTTACCTATATTTGTACTTACGGGTTTTTGTTGTCATCTTTAGTTCCTTTCAGGCATGGAGAACGCATTGGGTTTAGTTACCTTGTTTCTCAGAAGTACACTGGGGAGAATGCCATGGTTAAAGTTTTACGTGAAAAGAAAGTTTATGAGTTTAACGTAAAACTGGCAACTCACAAGAGGCTCGTTCCCGCTCACATCAAGGGGAAGCCTCCGTCATATTACATAATTGCAGGCCTTGTCTTCGCTGCAATATCTGTTCCATATCTTCGCTCAGAGGTACACATTTAACTCTAGAAATATAGCTTCTTCCATATTGTTACATTTTTCACGAACAAAAAAATGAGTGGAATAAATATATATATTGTCTCTCAATGCAAGGTTGCTTATATTATCATACATTCTGCCAAACATATATGGTTGCTTATATTTCAAAAACTAATCTTTTTCTAAAAAAAAAAGATTTCTAGGGGGGGTGTGTATTCAAATTATGTGCTGGTATAGTTTCAATAACTGTATTCCTTCTTTCCAAATTGTATTTAACAATGTTAAAGTATTATTTAGATAACACTAAGGTGGCGTTTGGCATGGGGTGATGACCGCAAGATCAAAGATGACGTGGGTTGAGGTGATGAGATCACCATGTTTGGTTGCACCCTAGTGGTCCTAGATGGCAGCGATCTCAAATTACCCCACTAAAATCACTGCTCAACCTAATGATGTTAAACCTATCCTTGAGGATAGGCTTCCAAGACCGCTTCCAAGACCACTCCAGGGTAGGGATGTTGAGCTGAAATTTGGGGACAAAATGTCTTTAGTTGGTTGGAATTTTTTCTCCAAAAATGCCAATCTTTGGAAAAGATTCTTATAGTTGGAAGGGTTCGATTATCCCTTAAAAGAAGTTTTAATTGAAGGTTCGATAATCCCTAGAGTTATTTTGATAGGTTTTGATTAATTTTTGGTCTTGTTGAATTGTTTGGAATGATAAGTTTTGATAATTTGGTTTATGTTCATGTGTATTTTCCTATGATTTATTCGAGAATGTTGTTCAATAGTCGCAAAATATATGGAATATATTAGGGTAGTTTTGTAACTTTTGTTATTATATGGTTAGTGGTCTTATATTCCCATGGCTTACTGAATAGGTTAATCATAGGTACCTGGGGATCTTCAATCACTGGAACATAGCATACGAAACACAGAGATCTTAGATCATCAAAAATCAGATTACCTTGGGATGAGGATCATAGGTGATCTAAGATTATCATAGTGATCCTACTTGGGTCACCAAATGCTACCAAACTTGCGACTAAACAGAGAGTTTAATCTAGCAGTTCAGCTGTTGCATCTTTTAACCCTCTTTTCAAATTTCAACTGCAATTTCAGAAACGTGTGTAGTTTCTAGTTATGTACATCAGCTTGACCATATGCATTGTTTGTCCATATATTATTTATAACATGTAATAAGTTTCCCAAAGAACTTAAATAACATGTGCCACTACTGCTCCTGTTGTTCGCTTCTTTCAGCCCCAGTATTATTCGGATGTTCATTGTGTTGATGGTAATACATCTGAGTTAAATGCTGATGGCAAAATGTCAAAATCTGGTAAATTTTTGGGAGTACATCAAAATATGTGATATTTGAAATACTTCTAAAAAAAGAAAAATTGTTCATTGAAAGTCATCAGAAGTTTAATGTTATTTTCCACCATTTCAACAGGGAAAAAATTATAAGAAGTTGAAAAATGATGGAAGAATTTCTAGTAAACTGGAGAGTATTATTAGCAGGATTGGACATAGTGAATGTTCATCTTACGTACTACCATGGGGTTGAGAAATTATGTAGTGATTTCATGTAGAACTTCTATGTGCTATCTTGTATTGTTTTCATGCCTAGACACTTGCAACACATGCATTGTTTATCTTTTGGCAATTCTTGACAGCGACTTTGGTTTCATGTAGCACTTTTATGCATTATCATGTATTGGGCTTATTCCTAGATGCATGCAACACATGCATAGGTTATCTTTTATCACTGCTTTACAGTGACATCTTCAATGAATTAGATGTTCCCAAAATGCAGCCTTCTGCTGTACTTACTAAAATTTATTATTCTTCAGTATGGAAAGGATTATGAATATGATGCACCTGTAAAATTGTTGGACAAACATTTACATGCAATGGCGCAAGCACATGATGAACAACTTGTGGTGATCTCCCAGGTTTATAGCTTCTTTCTATGCTATTTATTTTCCTCAGCAAAGTCTAGTTCACTCTTGTGCAATTTATATTCAAATATACATTATTTCTTGCTATGATAGCTTAGTACCTAAATCCCGCTGTCCTGTTGAACTTTACAGGTGCTTGTGGCAGATATTAATATTGGTTATGAAGATATTGTCAACACTCAGGTGATAATTTTTTAGAGAACAGAAACTGACATTAGTATATACTTTTTGAGTTCTTGAGGTTGGCTTAGTGGTGTGTGAGTGCATTTTAGAAAAAAAAAATATTGAAGAGATCTTTTCTCTAGCCAAACTTCATCTTGATTAATGGTTTTGCATATATCGGTTGTTGTTCTAAGATTTTACTTGTAAGCTCCTGACTTATATGGCCATATTTACAGGTGCTTTCTTTCAATGGTAAACCAGTCAAGAATCTGAAAAGCTTGGCATCCATGGTAGAGAACTGTGATGAGGAATTTTTGCAGTTTGATTTAGAGTACCAGCAGGTCTCTCTCTCTATTCCCCCCCCTTCCTCCCCAACAACCCAAAAAAAAAAAGAAAAGGAAAAAATCTGTGTGTGTTTGTGTTCATGCACGTGCACTGTTGCACATGTGAGTAAGCACTTAAGGCTCCTAGCCCTTGTGTTAGCTGTCTGGTGCTGCTCGGAAGATCACCATCAGCCGCCACCTCTCTTTTTTTCCCTGCAATTACTTTGCCATGGCACTAATTACTTAATGAGGAATTTGGTGGATATATAAAGAGGACTCAATTAAATGAATTCGGTTCACATGTTCCCTACCATATAAAGAGGACTCAATTAAATGAATTCAGTTCACATGTTCCCTACCATATCATTTCTTGTGGAGTTGTGGTGGTCCTGTAGGATGGTGAAAAGCTGGAAGCTTTTCGTGGCAATGGGAAAAAGAATGTTGATTTCTTTCATATGTTTTATGTGACTGGTCTTGGAGCCTTTCTTGTCAAAGAAAGCACAAACCAAGTATTGTTATAATATTGGTATCTGTTGGGATAATGAACACTAACAATCTTTTGTTTCCACTTACAGATTGTAGTCCTCAAGACAAGGACTGCAAAGGCTGCCACGAAGGACATCCTCCTCACACATTGTATACCTTCGGCAATGTCCGATGATTTGAAGACATGAAGAGGAAGCACAATGGAGATGAAAGCATTATGCAGGCTTTTGCAGTTGCAGGTTCTTTGGAAGAAGTCCCAAGTAAGCTAAGCTATCGGTTGGTAAGATGATAGAAAAGAAGTTTCATATTTCTCAGATATCAGGGGCTTGCTGTCTATTATATGCATGCCTCTACTTATAGTGTAGCTATATTATTCTTGACATGTTTTCTTATGTCATGCCAAGTTACTCCTTGCAGTCTCGACACTGCTGGGTACTATGAGAAGTGAATTATCTCGGTAGGGATTTTTGTCTGATCCCAAGAGATGAAGATAAAGTGAGACCGGAGTTCCATGGAATGTTAAAGTTATTTATTTTGTTTAAACTTTTAATTCTCGTGCCTGTTGGCCATGGTTTATTTATAAGGTCACATAGAAGATGTGTGGATTATGCATCTATGCCTGAACTGCATCCATGAATGATTCACGTGCCAGGATCTCCCGCACAGGAAGACCTTCCAAGGGATCCAGTTTCCCGGAGCTGGGTGTTATTACCCTTCATTTTTGCGTGGCTCATGTGGTGGTTGACTTACGTGTGAGATGCTATGCGTTGCACTTGGGCCTATGCATGCCCAGTGCTCTCATCTCCAAATTTGCTCCTAGTATCAAACACCCAGCTGCCTGTTATTTGACTGGAGTCACCTATATAATTTCACTTGGATTTGTTTACCATAAGTAGTTGTGCCTGTGCTTCGGAGTTTCATCCAAGCAAATATGAAACATGTTGCCACTTTCGACTTGTTCCATGAAATGAGAAGTCGCGGTACCCATTTCCTCTTAAATATGGCTGAAAGATGCTTTTGACCGTTAGAAGATGAAGATTGAAGAAGACTCGGTGGGAGGGGGAGAATCCAGAATGGGGAAAATATGTCTCAGGGTTGGATTGTGGTCGTAGTTGTATCCTTCGCGCGAAAAAACGGATTCACCTTCCATCGGGCGAATCCACCGTTGGATCTGCAGGTGGAGGAGAAGGTGGGGTGTGAGAGAGTTAGAGAAGGAGCGGTGCCGGCTAGAGGTTCAGAGGTTCGATTTCAACATGTATATTAGGTTGCTTTAACCAAAAAAAAAAAAAAATTGTATATTAGATTGCATTTGATGCATCGTTGGAAGGTATCGTAGATTGTCTTTAAGATAGATTATTATCATTAAATTATCAATAATATTGATTACTGTGTTTAGTACATGTATATAATATTACAGTAATTTTGAGAATCTTAATTGGCATATTTGGTATGATAATTAGATTATCGATAATTAAATTAATTTTAAAATATTTTTAATAATTTTTTTTAATATTTTTTTAATATTAATTGGTGAATAAATACTTTCATCAATCAGAAAAAAGTTGAGTTGACTATCGATAGGTTACAATGTTGTGTTGGATTTCCCTTCTACTGACCCAGGTCTCAAATTTTTTTTCGGATTTGGCATCAGAAAAGATGTCGGT
>KE504713.1:506521-521008 GCA_000441515.1 Elaeis oleifera | reverse complement strand
GGGGAGAGAAGATGGAGGTGGTGGAAGCGGCGGCATGTGAGCGTTGCGGATTAATAGATGAGTGCATGTTGAGAACATCGTGCGGATGTAGGAGTGATATGCGGGGCGGTGGGTGTGCGAGCTTTGCGGAGAGGCGATGGAGAACGCATTACCTCTGGATCAAAGAAGGGTGGCCATGGGGGTGGTGGTGATGAGTGTGGAGTTGCGGGGAGGGAGAATGGGATGAGAATGGAGCCGCGGATTTTGTATAATTTTTTTGAAAATAATTTTATCAAATTTTTTTTTACAATATTATTAAAGATGTAGTAATCTGGATAATCATCCCTTTCCAAGACTATCCAGATTGTCTTTCGATGGGTCTACTTTAAATTACCGGCAATCTTGATAGATTGCCAACTATCAAATTCAATCTTAAAAAATAAATAAATAAAAATAATATATTATTATAATATATATTAAATATATAAATGTAAATTGTATTATTGGGTCAGGCTGACTTTGCACATGTCAAAAAATGATTTTAACATACTAATTTAATTATTTATGAGGATATTAAAAACTGTTTGATACATGACAAAAAAAATTATGAGCCAGAGGTCTCCTAAATTTAGATGGGATCGTATACAGCAGGTTTGAATATCCTTTCTTTCGTAGTTTTATCAATTGTAAAATTTTTTGTACACCATTTATGGTGTAGAAAATCCGACGTAAAGTATACCGTCTTGTTTAATTAGACTACGTAACCATCACTTTTCAACATATATTTAATATTCATAGTTTATTTTTTATTAAAATTTTAAATGATAAAAATATCTTTCTCTTTTTGAAAAAATTATGATACCGATATTATAATATCCTATGTTGAAATTACAACTTCTTCCGTAGAATGTCATAATTTTCTATCGGCTGTTATAATTTTGATAGGAGTATTTCATGATTATTTTCAATAAAAAAATATTTCTCTCTTTTTATGACATCCTGTGAAAAAATTATGACATCCTGTGCAATCAGAAAGTTATAATTTCAATGCAGGATGTCATAATATCGATACATGATGTAATAATTTTTTAGAAGAGGTGAAGTATTTCATCATTCAAAATTTCAAACAAAAAAATAGAACTAGAGTATTAAAAATATGTATTGAAAAGTGGCGACTATATAGTCCAATCGAATGAGATGGTGCCCTCCACATCGATTTTCTACATCATGGATGGTGTGCAAAGAATTTTGCATCATCAAATACGACCATTTGGAAAGAGAATAGGGGATACAGCCAAGGCTCCTTCCCGCTGCGGTTTCTTGAGTGTTCAGTTTCTATTTTCATCGGCTTGCTTTCTAAGTGAAAATGTATGTCTCAGGGGTGGATTGTGGTCGTTGTTATATCCTTCGCACAAAAAAAAGAATTATTCACCTTCCATCGTGTGAATCCACCGTTGGATCTGCTGGTGGAGGAGAAGGTGGTGTCTGTGAGAGAGAGAGAGAGAGAAGGAGCGTTGTCGGCCGAGGTTCGATTTCAACATGTATATTAGGTTGCTTTATCAAAATATATATATATATATATTAGGTTACATTTGGTGCATCGTTGAAAAGATGCAGTGGATTGTCTTAAAGATAGATTATTATTATTAAATTATCAATAATGTGATTACTGTGTTTAATACATGAACATAATATTGCGATAAATTATTGAGAATCTGGATTGATATATTTGATATGATAATTAGATTATCAATCATATAAATTAAATTTAAATATTTTAATAATTTATCTTGATATTTTTTTATTAATTGATGAGTAAGTATTCTCTTCAATTTGAAAAAGAAATTGACTATTGATAGGTTACAATACTATGTTGGATCTCCTATCTATCGACTTAGGTCTCAAATTTTTTTTCGAATTTGGCATCAGAAAGATGTCAGCGACGGTGATGAGCAAAGAGGTGATGGTGGGGGAAGAGAAGATGGAGGTGGTGGAAGCGGCAGCATGCGAGCACTGCAGACTAATGGATGAGTGCATGTTGGGATATATCGTGCGGATGCAGGAGCGATACGCGGGGCGGTGGGTGTGCAAGCTTTGCGGGGAGGCGGTGGAGAACACGTCATCTTTGGATCAAAAAAGGGTGGCCATGGGGATAGTGGGGATGAGTACAGAGGAGTTGCGAGGAAGGGGAATGGGATGAGGGTGGAGGAGCTGCGGATTTTGTGTGAATTTTTTGAGAGATAATTTTGTTTAAAATTTTTTTATAATATTGTTAAAAATTTAGTAATCTGGATAATCACCTCTTCCCAAGGCTATCCAGATTGCCAAGACAATCTGCATTGCTATTCAAAAAATATATCAAATATGATAATCCGATGGGTCTACTTTAAATTACCGATAATCTGGATAGATTGCCAGCTACCAAACTCAATCTTAAAAAATAAATAAAATAAAATTAATATATTATCTATAATATATAATAAATTAAATATATAAATGTAAATTGTATTATTGGGCCAGGCTGATTTTGCACACGTCAAGAAATGATTTTAACATGCTAGTTTAATTATTTATAGGGATATTGAAAATCGTTTGATAAAAAATTGTGAACCAGAGGTCCCCTAAATTTAGATGGGATCGTATACAGCATGTTTGAATATCCTTTCTTTTATAGTTTTATCAAATGTGAAATTCTTTGTACACCACTGGTGGTGTAGAAAATCTGACGTGAAGTGCATCGTCTCGTTCGATTGGACTACATAACCATCATTTTCCAACATATATTTAATATCTGTAGTTTTATTTTTTTGTTAAAATTTTGAATGACGAAAATATTTTTCTCTTTTTGAAAAAATTATGACACCGATATTATGATATCTTACAATAAAATTATAACTTCCTGCATAGAATGTCAATTTTTTCATTGGATGTCATAATTTTGATAGAAGTATTTTCATCATTTAAAAATTCATAAAATTTTCAATGACAAAAATATCTCTCCCTCTTTATGATATTCTATGAAAAAGTTATGAGCAGCCAGAAAGTCATAATTTTAGTACAGGATGTCATAATATTGGCCCATGATGTAATAATTTTTTAGAAGAGAAGGAGTATTTTCGTCATTCAAAATTTTAAACGAAAAAGTAGAACTGCGAGCATTAAAATATGATCCAATTGGATGAGGTGGTGCACTCTGCATCGGATTTTTTACACCACAGGCGGTGTGCAAAGAATTTCGCATTATCAAATACGACCATTTGGAAGGAGAACAGGGCATGCAACCAAGGCTCCTCCCCGCTGGGGCTTCTTGAGTGCTCAGTTTCTATCTTCATCGGCCTGCTTTCCAAGTGAATTTTGATGGCATTGGGTTCTCACGACCCCGTCATCACCGCACTTGTTTCGGCTATCCCTTTGTTTTGAAGCGATAATCTGGATACTTTTCCTGCCCTCAAAAAAGCAGTCCTCGCAAGATGAAGCATATCCAAGTCACTCGTAAGTTTCTTCTTGGTAATTTATCCTTGTTGTCTATTGGCAACCTTTCCTCTAGGTTAGTGATTCTGTTCACGAATAGCATCAGTACGCTTCCTGATGATTTTAGTGCAGTAACGGATCTCTGCAGACCTGCTTTTGCCATTTGGAGCGAAGTCGGTCAATTCAATGATGTCTACGCTCTTAGCTAAGTATCTCATGTTCGTCCACTATTTCTAGGGACTCCTCTTTTTTGCGGGTCGGTGGGTGGGGATGATGCCAGACACTAAAGGCATCATATTTACTAGGACCTACATGAATGGAGACGATAATTACCACTAAGTGTCACTATGACGTCTTAAATTGGCTCATTGATTTATTATTGCGATAGAAGAAAGCTCACATAACATGGCCTCGGCCTAAAGGCCAAGCAATTTGTGTGGTTCGAACACTTACAAGACTCACTTGACTCATAAATGGTGACGTTTGAACTGCGCATAACTACACTCGATCTGCATCTATCTGCACTGAGAGTGGCCTCCTGGAGTTGCACAAAATACAAGTAGAACTAAGATGGCAGAATTAGACGCGCATGATTTACGGCAACACAGGAATAAAGGGCCTCGAGTTTGAAACTTTAACTCCCTCGAGGCGTGCAGTAACTTGGCCATCTACGTCACTACGTGCGCTAGTCCTTCGAGAACGTGGCAGGCCCGGATACACTAAGCCAGCGGCTAATCCGTTTGCTATTACCCGTCCATATACCACTTGTATTCTCTCTCTCTCTCTTGTCCGCTCCCTCTCAGACGCCAAGGCCAATGCAAGCGACGGCCAAACGGAAACGAGGACTCTCCTCCTCCTCTTTGGACTCACTGGTCCAGGGAAGAGCAGGGAGGTGCATAAGAGACAGAGAGAACCCCATCTCTATATCTCTATGGGCAGCAAAAAAAATAAAGCTATGGGCTGGAGAATCATGTGCGTCTCACATCCCCTCGTCCCCTTTCCAAAAGCGGCTCGGCCCCTCTCTGTTTCCTTCTTTCGCATTCCTTTTCCCTTTCTCCTCCCCTTCCATTTTCTCTCCTTCTCCTCTTCACTCCTCCTTCCTCTTCTTTTCTTGGGTTTAAGCAAAGAAGATGGCGTCCGGCGCTCCCCGGTTCATCAAATGCGTGACGGTTGGCGATGGTGCTGTCGGGAAGACCTGCATGCTTATCTGCTACACCAGCAACAAGTTCCCGACCGTAATCTTCTCTCTTTTCCTCCCTCTTCGAATGAAGAAATCTTTTCTTGGTTTTGGTCCCTCTTCTGCTTTCTCTCTCAAAAAAATAGTTTTTTTTTTTGATTGGATTTTTCTCACCTGTTCGGCTTCTGTTTTTGATCTTTCCTAGGACTACATTCCGACGGTGTTCGATAACTTCAGCGCCAATGTCGTTGTTGATGGAACCACCGTGAATTTAGGCCTCTGGGACACTGCTGGTAAAGATTTTCTTTCGCAAATTCTGTTTCTGTTTTGTTGCTTGATTGTCGGACGGAAATGTCGAATTGAGCGAATCTTGATTTCATTGGAATTGAATTTTTGATAGGGCAAGAGGATTACAATAGATTGAGGCCGTTGAGCTATCGAGGGCGGATGTTTTGTGCTGGCTTTCTCGCTGGTGAGCCGAGCGAGCTATGAAAATGTTCTGAAGAAGGTGCCCATAAGATCATGGATTTGTGGTTGTCGTTTTGTATTTGTTTAATCTCAAAGTTGGCTAAAATATCGAGGCTTTTGGTTGTTTTGTTATGATTTTTAGTGGATACCCGAGCTTCAGCATTATGCACCGGGAGTCCCCGTGGTGCTGGTCGGCACCAAATTGGGTAAAGTGAAATTGGAAAAAGCATCCATTCATGTGCCTTACTGCAGTCAATTTGATAGTTTTCCATGCCTCTCCAGTTATTATTCAGTGTTGACTCTGTAACTAATTTAATGTCTTTCAACTGTGCTGGCTTCCAGAAAGAACATTTATTGTTCCACATTAACTGATACAATCCATATTATTGTTATTGTTATTATTATTATTATCCCTTTGATACTGGTGATGCATCTGAGCTCCTTTGACCAGGAATTACATTCATATGTATAAAGAGTACACTACATTGTTAAAGAAAGAAAACAAATTGTCAGTACTATTTTCTTCAGCTTCATAATTGGAATGTTTATTTTAAACCCAGTTTGTGTTCTGTTTAATAAAAATAATTGACGGGATATGCTAGGACTATTTCCACATTGTGGTGATTGCTTAGTAATATGCTATTGCCATTTCTTCTTTTCATTTAGAACTTTCTGAGGAGCTAAGCTCTGAATCGTGTAAGGACATTATGTGATTGAATCTGTGCAAATAGTTAGCCTCATTTCATATCTGATTAATTGAATATATACTCTTATGTGAAAAAGGCTCGACTTAGAAATTCCACAGTTGACACGTGGATAGAAGGCATCCAGTTGAATCAGACTCATTAATGACATGCATGTGATTTACTTCGATGCTTATAGAACTTGGGTCTGGTTTGCGAAACTTGCTTCTTAGCTTGAAGCATGACAACAACTTAACTTATCATTTGACTGCATTTACATTTCTGTTTGCAAATTATTCCTTTTCCCTTCACCTATGCATAACCTTTTCTGTGCATTTGATTCGTTTTGTATTTTAAAGTAAATGTCATCATGTAAGATGCCAAAACAAGATCTTGTGCTCCTGTTGCTTATGATTACCAAAAAATTGTTCAATGGGTTGGGAAGGAGCTTCATCTTTTGGTGGTTGATTATAACCATCCTTTGATAGAAAATGATAACCATCATTTTAGATAATTATTCTATGCTAGCTACAAATAGGCTTTGCTGTCTCCAAATTTCCTCTAGACCAGGAAAAGTCTAGAAGATGAAAGGAATGGTAAGATTTGATATTGTGGAGTTGCACTATCTTCAATACAGATTAGAAATATAAAGCCAAATTGACAAATTGCTCCCAACTAATAAACAAAACTAGTGTTGAATCACTAGACAAAACATTTCTTGAGAAGTGCTGTAGGCAAGTCAGTTCACTTAGTTACTTGGAGATTAATTTGTTGTTGAATCACACCTCTCATGCATAAAATGATGTAGCAAATCCATTCTTGCCCACATTTACCTCTGTCCCATCACATATCTAAGCTTTAATGGATGATATCTTGAGGTCCAACAAATTATTTAACCATTTGGACGTGAAGATACAGCTCTACCATATCTTGTTATGATTAGGAGTTGAACTGATTAAGAATAAAGTGCTTGAAAAGTAATTGATGTGGTACGGTTTTGCTAGCAATTGTGAGAGAAGGCCTCGAAAAGGAGAGAGAGTTTATACTTGTTTGCAAATGTTGAAAAAAAAACTGAGAGAATGAGAATTCTTTCACAGTTTTGCTTTGAAATGAGAAGCAGCCTTGTTAGGAGAAAATTGGATTGAATATGCTTGTTGAAAAGGAAGACCGTGAAGAATAATCAAAAACAATGCAAGAAAAAATGGAGATGGCGTATCATATCTGTGCTATCTATATACATGCTTACGATGCATTTACATTGGATTTCCTTTTATGACTATTTATTTAATTCAAGTTTGCATTAATATTGTCTGCAGATCTTCGTGAAGATAAATATTTCCTATCAGACCATCCTGGTATTATGCCTGTTACCACTGCTCAGGTATCATATCGACTTCACTGCGAGGCATGTGACTTAATATTACTTTAATCTTCTTTATCATACAAACATGAATAATTAGTATTTTAATGGTCATGGTTCTTGATGTCAGGGAGAGGAACTCCGAAAGCAAATAGGTGCTGCGTATTATATAGAGTGTAGCTCGAAAACACAACAGGTGATTCTTCATTTGTTTTCTTATAACTTTAGTCATGTGTTTCTTTCTTATTAAAATACTGAGGTTATAAATTTTACAAATTATAGAAACATAGCTTAGAATACAAAAGCAGATCAGATTTAGTAATCTCTGCCCATCAAATATGTTCTTATTCAACTGAGTAGTGTTAGATTTGTTTGTCAATTTGCAGAATGTCAAAGCAGTGTTTGATGCTGCCATCAAGGTAGTTATTCAGCCTCCAAAAAAACAGAAGGAAAGAAGAAGAAAAAGCCACAGCGTGGATGTTCACTATTGTCAGTAACTGTGTTCCTTGTTCGTGAAAATGAATCATCTCCATCTTAAATTATATTCATATTGGTTATCTTACAAGATTGCTGCATATACTATCTAAATTAGATTGCATGATCTGTAATTAAGCAGGTATTGACTGTTGCTTTTAATTAGTAATAATTTTATTATAATCTGACTTAGATTGCTAGTTTTGCTTATCGAGATTTTCTAAGTTTTTCACTGTGATTCATCCATTTGCTTCATGACCTTGTCAACATATCACACTCTTCCTTTATCCTGACCTTAAATATAAATATCTATATACTCTCTCTCTATCTATCTATCTCATAGATTCTTGACTCAAAGAGAGTTTCTGCTTAAGTATTCATCATAGAATTGTCTGATAATTGATCTTCCGGATGAGTTGTTATGGTATTTTGGCTTTTGGGAGTTCTTAGAGCTACCTGCATCTTTTTTCCCGTACCCGTGACATTCTAGATTGCTGTAGTCATATTGCAAGTTAGAGTGTGTGTGTGTGTGTGTGTGTGTAGAGTAGAGTTACTATGTAAGTGGCCGCACAATAGACCTAGTAAGGCCGGTCTCGATCGGACGATCAATGGTCCAACCATGGATGATCCATGCTGTTAGATGTGATCTACTATTTACTGCTTACTCTCAAAAATTATGTGATTTGGAGATTCTTAGCCTATCCATTGCCTATACATCTAGTGGTCAAAAATAATAATGTAAAAAATACGAAACAATGTGTATCTTTTGACCACTAGATGCATAAGCTAGGGATCTCCAAAATACATCATTTTTGACAATAAGCAGTTTAGAGAGTGTTTGTTGCTCTTCTCCCTAAAAAAACCATTAAAAAATTGATGGTTAAAGAAGAATAAGCCAATTAATGGAGATGTTTTAGCTGCTTATGGTAAAGATTTTATACCAAATAAGGAACTAGTATCCTGGTATGACACACACACACACACACACACACACATATACATATATATGCATGGAATATAGGGACTCATGGAAGTATCATTAAACCTCCTATTCATTGGCCGCTTACGTGATCAACTTCTTTTTTTTTTTTCAGTAAAGCAGATGTATTATATTAAGCTAAACATGAATAAATACATCTCCGAGAATCAGAAAATAAAATATCTAAAAACTAAACAGGAAGATCAACCATAGAGTCCCAAAGAATTGATCCTAAATGCTCCACCACAAAGGAAGCCATCAAGTCAGCAGCACTATTGGCCTCCTGAAAAGCATGTGAAACTTCAAAAGTAACTGAAGATCTCAACATTATCCAATAGTCCTGTAATAATGGATGCTGTCTCTTATCATCCAACTGTGGATTAGAGATGTGATCAACTTCTTTGCTGAGCTAACTCAGATACACCTAGGTTCTTTGAGAATTGTCACCTAGGAAAAATGCCTCCTTACTATCTTTTCCATCCAATAAATCCCTGAAGAAATCTAGATATTTCTCTATGAGAAGAACCTAGATAAATCTCTTGTTATCTAATGGAGCAAATACAATGATTTATTGAAGAAATTCCATAGACACCAGTCCATCACATAACCAAACTTGCTTGAAAAAAATTCAAGCTGACACCTTTGAGGTTTTTTTATGGCTATGTTGGAGTTGATTAAGGAGTCCAATGTGCGAAACTTAGGTCAGGAAGTTGTTTGTCTAATAATAATTTATATTTTTGATGTTAGATATATTGGCAGCCTTCGCAATAACATTTTAACTTGAATTTTCTATGATTATAATGAAAATTCATTTCCCATAGTGGCTTGCACAAATCCTAATTCGAATTCCTCAGAGATTGTGCTTCTTGTTTGTGTTAGATGATGCCCTTCTTTGGACTCTGTCTAGAGCCCTATGTGCGGCTGTCACTTTGAAAGCATGTTTGGTAAAATAAACCTTGAGGACTTGGAAGCAGAATGAGAACTAGCACAACTCTTAATCAAGAAAGGTTTCAGGTTTCATCAGTCTCTGAAATGTTTATGTTTCATGATATGGCCATGCAGAATAGATTTCTGAGTTGCTTCCGGGATTCGATACTGATTTTGTGAGAATGAACATTGCAAAACCTTTTAAGTATCTTTGAAAGGATTTGCATTGAAAAAATTTCATGTTGTGACTGCAGGAATATCCTTTATGGGAGGAAGCTTATGTGCTTTAAATAAAAGCACGACCGGTATCACATTGTAGAGTTCCCTTGCAGAAAATGCTATGCTGACATCTGGCCCTCGAGTGCATCTGAGTTAATGGTTCAGTTCCTCTTGGAATCTGTGAAGTGACTGCCAGCTGTATCAGAAGTAAATGAATCAGTTTGTTCACAATGAAACAAGAAATGTATGTTCTTTTGTGGACAGGAGATGTTTGTTCTTAATGCCATGTTCGTTCAGTATCAACTTTGTTTGAATCAAGAAGCTTAACCAAGGCAATAAATGACTAGTGTGTTTTTGAGTAATGGTCACATTGCAACTATAATGTAAAGATAAAGGGAATTAGCAAGAAGCCTTCTCTACTTGACCATGTGATGTACAAAACTGCTTCTTTGGTGCTTTGTTGCTGCTACGTGTTACGCTATCATGGATCTTTTGCTTAGAGAATTGGATGTGTACACTCAGGCTTGCTTTTGATGCACAAAGAAATAGAGGGACTAATTCATCTCCTTTGTGGTGGCAGGTGTCTCCTACATTAAATTTCTCCATGACGGTAATGTGCAAAACCTTAATAGCTTTCTTTGTGAATCTGCTAGTTTTGCAGAACACATCTGTTAGTTTCAGGCACCTGCAGCGGCTAACTTTAAGATGGCGGTAATCCTTCTTCTTCTTCTTCTTTTAATTTGGTAATTGTCGTTGTTCGGAGAAAAACTGTCTACAACTATGCTTTCAAGGGAGGCTAGTATGCCTTCCTACAATAACTAATTGTTTCTTCGATGAACCTAGCTTGTAAGCGACGTATGCCACTCTACATGGAGAGTTTCGAGGTCTCATTATCTCCACCATATTGGATTGTTGCTTTGCAATTTGCATCTCCATCATCTGCACTAAAGAATTCATGTGATACAGGAACGACTTGTGGAATTCTTCACAATTTCTGTGAGGCCACTCAGTGTGTAATGGATATTGTTGATATCTTGGATGATTAGAGGTTGAGTGCAGCCACCATTTGATCAAGGGTGCCGTAGCTTTGTCCCCAATTTTCTCTGAAATTACTTTGCTATGGCTCTTTAAAGTAAAGATTTTTTTAAAAAAAAATTAACTTTTCATTCTCTGAAATTACTGAGATTTTAATTTAAAGTAATTTTTCATTCTCCACTTTGAAGATTAACCGTTGCTTAGTCGTTAACTGACCTCCTCAGTAAAATCATAGTTTAGTTACATTGAATAGGTGTACTTGATGATCACAAGGTTCAGAGCATATCTTTCATCCGAAGTGGGAGAATGATTGATGTTCTTTCACAATACAGACTATTACACTGTATAGATCTCAAAGCACTCCAAACTCCAATCATCCATCTGCCCAACTCTTGAAGTGACCATCCAATGGTGGATTTGCGTGAAGGAAGGTGAATCCGTCTTTGGTGCAAAAAATACAAACCCTAGCAATGATAGCAACCTGAAACTTACCTGTGCCCTATCATATCATGTCATCATGTGTCATACCATCACCAGCATTGCATTTTAGGCTATCCCTTGCTTACAGTTGCGGGAATGAAGATTTTGCTCGGCAGGAATCCAAAGTTTGGTTGCTGATATTTAATAAGAAAAAGCGACAGATAATTCATTGATGTTAACCGTATAGAGAGAAGCACGGCTACCACCAAGTACCAATAAGCTACAAGAGCGTTCAACAAGTCATGGTATCATAAAGACGTCCCAACTACGTTCACTCTTTTCCAACACAGCCAACACATCAAATAGCTAAACTTGGACATTTCAGTTCTGGAGGAGGTAAGCGTCCAAGTCTTTGAAGGTCTGAGCTGCTGTCTCCTGGATGATGTCCGGCTGAGGGAACTCTTCATTTACTTCTCGTACTCAACGCACCACTTCACCAGTCCACCTTCACCCTTTGGAACCACTTGAAGAGTTGCCTTGAAGGGTTTGTAGAAGCTCACCAGCTCCCCATCTATCACGCTATATGAGACCTGCTTGTTTGCATCGTCTGCCACCTCGATCCTCTCCTTGGAGAACGTGAGAATTGGAAACCCTGCGAAAACCCACACATGATGTCAGACAAATTAACTTGCAAGCCTAATTTCATCTATGTGTCAGTGTTATGAATCAATCAAAGATGATCTCTCAAAATCTGCGCAACTCATGTTCATAGAATTGAAAGGAAATTTTAATTTGGTGCCCAATGAAAGGCCTGGAAGATAGAATAAAATTCATGGTTTAGGATCTCTAGTGATGCTACCTTCAGTATATTTCAGAAGCCTGATGGAGCCGGCACTCTTTCCATCACCCTCGACGATCTCGATGCTCTTGTACTGCTCAGGGAAGATCTTGGGGAAGAGATCTGTGGAGTCCCTTAAAGCTCCCCAAAACTTCTCTGCAGAAGACTTCACCTCCACTTCCATCTCAGCCTTGGAGGCCATCAATGACACTGCTCTCTATTGCACAACTTGATAGAATGCTTGATGGCATGAATCCTAAACGAGGTGACCTTGCGTATATAGTGTTCATTTACATGCAACTTCCAACTACCTGCATTCGCCATTAAAGTGGTTTCTTAATGGCCATCTAATCCAGGCTATATTATTTATTACCTATCGATGCAACATGTCAAATTTCTGGCTGGGGGAAGAGCGGAGTTAAACAACTTGGATACTGAGTTATACCAAAAAAAAAAAAAAACAGAATCTTTTGCGGTACTCAAAAAATATTATAGGTACTGTATATATATTTAATATTATTAAAAAAAGATATTTATCTAAACTGTACAAATATCTTTGAAATTTATTTTTTTTTTTAATATTTTAACTTACGCGCATGCAGCCACCCATTTTTTACGATACTTTTTAAGTACTGCAGAAGATCCGTTCCTTATCCAAATCGGAGACTTTAGCAAACCGCAAGCAAGAGGTTGAGCCTCTGGAACAAAAATCATATGGGGCAGGCACTGTAAAAGATCATATAGGACGAGCTTCATAATGTATCACGTATCTTTTAATACTAATCTATAAATTTAAAAGTCAATAACTTTTTTTTATTGACGGAGTTATTATTCTCATGATTAAAATATTCTCTTTCTTTCTTATTTTTAGCATATAGCAATATATACTATAAGATTATATAATACACATTAAATATATAATTAGGTGATACATACTCTAAGTTTTTTTGATACACATCCAGTAACGATCTAATACACATCTACAGCTAAATGGATACATAATTTATCATTCACCAGTACATAGTATATGACTAGTTGATACACATCTAGTAAAATATTCATCCAACATCCCAATACACATCTCTAGATAAAGCGATATATTATTTTAAAATATAGCATTTTTAGTACACAGTGTATGAGGAAATGATACACGCTAGATAGCTTATTAATACACACTATAAGATTTTTGACATACACCCAGCAATGACCCAATACACATCTCGAAGCCCTTTCTTCTTTTCCAAATCCATATTCTTTTCTAAGATCTTTACATCTAAAAGTTTACGAAAACTGTGTATCATTTTATCGAGAGGTGTGTATTGGGATATTAGTTGAATATTTTGCTAGGTATATATTAACTGACCATATACTGTATATTAGTAAATACTAAATTCAATAAATTATGTATTAATATATCTGTAGGTGTGTATTAGATCGTTGCTGGATATGTATCAAAAAAGCTTTCAGTATATATCAATAAGCCGTCTAGTATGTATCATTTGTTGATGTACTGTGTATTAATGAATGCTATATTTTAAAACTATGTATCGCTTTATCTAAAGGTGTATATTGGGATGTTGGATGAATATTTTGCTAGATATGTATCAATTAATTATATACTCTGTACTAATGAAACTAAATTCGATAAACTATGTATCAATTTAGCTGTAGGTGTGTATTAGATTGTTGTTGAGTATGCATCGAAAAAGCTTATAGTATGTAACACCTAGTTATATATTTAGTATGTATCATATGGTCATATAGTATATATCGTTATGTGCTAACAATGAGGAAGAAAGAGAATATTTAATCATGGAACTAATAACTTCATCAGTAAAAAAATCTTTGACTTTAAGATTCATATTTTAAGATTAGTATTAAGAGACATGTGGCATGTTGTGGAGCCCGCCCCGTTGATAGTGCTCACCCCATATGATTTTTGTTCGAGCCTCTGGGTGGAGTTTCCTTCAAGTTCTGACATCCAAGTATGGACCTCTTAACGACTAACATTATTGCTTCAAATTCCCTCTGTAATGCAATGGGCAATACATGGAAATAGTCAGTGGTATCCTGTTGGGTGGATGTCTGGTCTGGATATCCACCCAACAAGTGGTATCAGAGTAAGGCGGTATAAGGACGCAGATTGCAGTGGTGGTGAGCAAGACTGAAGATAGAGAAGACAGGAACAATCAAGATGAAGTTCAACAAGTTTGATGGTAAGAGCAATTTCTCCTTGTGGCAGATAAGGGTGAAGGACGTGCTCATCCAACAGGGGTTGATCGATGCTCTCTTGTGCGATGAGAAGCCGACCACCATGGAGGTGCGGGATTGGAAACGGCTACAGATGCAGGCGGTGAGTACCATCCGCATGTACCTAGCGGATGAAGTGGTGATCCACATACTGAGCGAGACTTCTCCGACGATGCTGTGGTCGAAGCTCGAGGAGTTGTACATGGT
>KE504713.1:485236-501373 GCA_000441515.1 Elaeis oleifera | reverse complement strand
GAGAGAGAAGAGAGAGAGAGAGTGTATCGAGATAAATCTTTAGGATCCCTTTTTTTTTATGGATAAAAAAATTATCTAAAAATCTATATTTATCAAGATAAATAATTTTTAGATAATATTTAAATAGAAAAATAATTTATTTATATTTTTTTATGCGTGAAAAAATGACTTCGAAATTTATTATTCATGTTCTTTTATATTATTATTTTCTGGATAATTACTAAGATTTATCCATATTTTCCGTAATATCCTCCATGCTTTTTAGATTTTAAAAAAATGGACAACTGAGTTATTGGGTATTGAATGCTAAAGGCTTTGAAAATGAGGACGGGCATCTTAGGAATAAAATTAAATATTTACTGATCGATAAAAAAATGATTTAGTCATCTCCTAGATGGATAAGCTTTTTTTTCATTTCATGAATAAATACTATACATAAAAAATAATTATTTATTTTGAAAGTATAAGAATATAGATAAGTTGGCCAATAAAAAAGTTGACTAACTTTTCTATGATATTTATTTATAAAAAATAGACTTTTAATATTAGATAATAACATAGAAATATAATATAAATTTTTTGAACCATAATTTATAAATCTTCTTTTACAATTGCCTCCCAAAATTGGAGATCTCTCTCTCTTTTGAGACCAACACCAAAAGAAGGGATTCCAAATGACGTTTATTTAATGCTGATGCTATAGAGATTATAATTTGTGGTAGAATTCAACTGGATTAGCCTCATAACAAAAAAAAAAGAAGCCAAATAAGGGGTTAATATATATTTTGTTTTATCAAAGCAACAGATTAATGGTGGCGGCTGTGAAAAAGCTTGAGATGTGTATACATGAAACCTGGGTGCCTTAGAACTAATTTAAAATTTAGAGTCTATTTTGGCAATTCAGTAAAATTGAGCTGAAATTCTTGCTAGGTTTGTGAATTAGGCTGCTCAAATAAGTATGGTTCTATCACCAAATACCTTTTGATTCAAATTTGGTAGGATGGGAAAAAAAAATCTTCATTAGCATCTGTTTGGATGGTTAGAGCAAAATTTTATAAGATTCGTGAGTTGAGCTAATATGGTCATCAAATATTTAAATTATAAATAGAACTAGATTTATGTTTATAAATATTTAAGACTATCTTTTAAATAGATTGGTCTGAATCCCATAATCTCGTAGGATTTGAGTTAGCCCATTCAAAAGATAGTGGTTATAAATCAAATATAAATCAAATAATGTCAGTGGTTATACCGGTCCAATCCACGAATCCCATAATATTTTTGACCCAACTGTTCAAATAGATCTTTATTCTTTCCTTCTCCATACGGCTGCTTAAAGTCCGGAATTTAAGCTGGGATTTGCACAAATCCTAAAAGATACCATTAGATGGGCCAACATGCTTTATTTCTTCTTCAGAATTTTTAATTCAATCCTATGGGAATATCCGTACAAGGTTCGGAACTGATGGCCATCAATTAAATCTAATAACTCGGCGGATTCGCCATGTATTGCCGCTTTATTCGTTAACGGTCGCATGTGTGGCGAGGAATCTGGAAGGTGACCTCACCCTAACGGCTTCCAAAATCTAAAACCGCGTGCTAGGCTGGGGTTCCTTTCTTGGTTCACCGCGTAATTTCTCTCAAATCCGGGGTTGCTTTCTTTACAAGCAAACCTGTTACCATGGGGACGTCCCCATCTCCCGTATTAAAAAGGGCAACCACCCCGTACTCACTTCCGCTCGAAATCATCATCACCCCCTCCGTCTCCACTCCCCTGGTTGGTGGTCTCGAAGAATCACACATACACACACAGATTAAATTGCCTCAGCTTAGTGCAAATAGTAAATTTATTATGCTCCAATGGAACTCAAGTTATTGCAATGCTAGCTTCATTTACCTCAATTCCTTAGAATTGTCCATTGGTATCCATCTGCTTGTCCACCTTATGGCAGGTTATGACATCCAAAAACTTCAGACATTGAAGGACATGCTGCTCCAAATAGGTTTTTTGAAGGTTTGCATAGTTTTGCCAATATGATCTAGGTTGTCTACTGCTCAGTTAGCTTCATTAAAATGTATTCTGGTCACTTGTTACAGTTCATGAACCACTACCCAAAACATCAAGTGGAATGCTTTGCATCCGGTATTCATGGTTGGTGTCATCATTCATATAGTTGTTCTTCGACCGTCTTCAGTGGATCCTTTATGATCTCTCCTATATATAGGCTGCAAGTGGGTTTGGCGAGATCCCAGTCTACCTTGATGAACCTAACAGAGCTGATTTGGGTCCAAGAGTGAGATCTGAAGTTTGAGCCCTCGTCAGATGGGTTGGGTCTAATTTTGAGAGACAAGAACTAATTTATGTCAGCTTTGTTTTTGGCCCGGCTGGTACTCCTCTGCACTAAATTTGATGACTGATCTCCTATGAACCCCAGTTTGGAATGTCGAAAGCTGGCCAGCTACCAAGGAACGGGAAGGGTACGGTGGGCTCCTACTCCCAATACACTTGGCTCCTTTGCTCCATTTTTTTTTTTTTGGTTAAAGGCTCCTTTGCTCCATTTCATCGTAGGCATTGCGAACTTATTTCTTTCATGATGTCAGGACTACGTAATTAGTTGCTTTCCGTGACTGCTGGTTATGCGCGAATAGTTTCTTTTATTTATTTATTCTTTTAATTTTTTTATTACCATTCTTTTTTGGTTTGAAGGTGCTTTACGCTGATTTGAAGATATGATGATAGTCAAAAAGACATCTGAATTGCAGATTTGTATGTTTAAACATGTTAGATTTGATTCTACCCGCAAAAAACCATGTTAGATATGATGGTGAAGGTGAGGTCCAAAGTAGAAGTCGACCTTATGACCAGACTGGATTGGATACTGCGGTGTCGGAAAGATAAATTTTTACCATTTGAATTTATGCCCAATGGAATCCGGCAGGATCTATTCCCGGCCTTACCCTCAAAGGTAATCATATTATATCCCACAGTCCGCTTCTTTCATGTTGCTCGCAGCAATTAGTTAGCTGGAGATAGACCAGCCTTTTAGACAGCAAGCAGCTTTTGAAGCAGTGAGGTGTTTGCATATTTCAATATTCCAGTTACAGCTGTTGCTCTCTCTCTCTCTCTCAATCTCTGTATCCCGGAAACTGAGAGGGTTCTAACACTGCCCGCTACTCTATATCTACCCTCTCCATTGAAGATCATGCCCTAGCTTCTCTATCTAAATCAGGAGGACTAAGCATAGCACTCGTGGATCTCATTATGGATACAAATGTCTTTTTGGTGACAGAGCCGGTCCTGATATTTTTAGATCTGGGATCAAATAAAAAATGGATCTTCTCTATTAAAATTAACATACTTTAACATTAATTATCATTGAAAACTAATCTACATGCAATAATTTCTATCAACATGTAAAATCCATCATTAACCCATTTAATTATTTTTTTGTTATAATATGGTAGAAAGCTATCCTTGCGCTTCATTGGAACATCAATGCAAGGCCTGGGGCGATCGCCCAATTTGATCTGTCCCAGAGCCGGCCTTGCTTGGTGACTCACTCTTTGAGGAAAGATGACCTATTTGCTAGCCTCTTGATGGACCAATTGACCACTCGTTGATCATTCTGACCTTGACTGATCTATCAACTGGAAAGTTGGAAAGGGAAAAGTCTAATTATAAATATCAAGATTGGCTCATTTTTTGATTCCAAAATAGTCCGTTCTACAGTGTTCTCTAGATATATTATATATATGTGGATTATGGACCGTGTTGGCTTTAATGTCATTTATAATGACTTGCACGTTCTCTTCTCTCCCTTCTCTTTTTCAGGTCGGTGGAGATTCCAACTTCACATGCTATTGTATACCCGAAACCTAGGCCCTAAAGCGGCCCAAGTTAGCACTTATAAGACACAAAGTAAACGGGACAACGAAGAGAATGATGCTCTGTGAAATCAAACCCTTGCCCATCGCTAAAGAACTAAAGATTGTGCCATCTGGTGGTGGTTATACCATTTCTTAATATGAATGTCCTTCTTGATGATTTATTCATTTAGGAAAGAAGTTCTATTCATTGGCCTCAATGGATCAATAGGACCTCTACTGGATCTTTTTGATCATGAGTAATTTGTCAATTTGGAAGTTGGAAGGAAGCGTTTATTATAATACCATGATGGGATTCTCTCTAATTAATGGACTAGATTGGCTAGTTGGCTTTGATATCATTCATCGAAAGTCATGTTTGATCGTCAACAACAGCAAGGTCCTAACTAAAATCGGATAAATACAAAAGTTTTTTGTTTTTGCGCAAAACAGTGAGTCAAGCCATCCGAAAATAAATATAATATTGGTAAATAGATGAACAACAAATAAAATAATTAATAGATATCCTATTAATAGTTAATATAAAAAGAATGTTACATACATCATGCGCACGTATATATGTGCATATGAGCATGAAATTTGCTCGAAAGATTTGCATGCAGGAATTAATGGACTAACTAAATTGTCCATCAAAAGTCGAGATGGATCACATTATCTAAATTAATTATCGAGCTTTAGTGAAAAAACATGTGAAATGAATCAAGAGCAAGCTCGAGCATCTTTCCTCTGCGACACAACCGCCCTCCCTCCCCATCCCCAAAATCCTTTTCTTCAATGCAAGTAGGAGGCAAAGAATAACGGTCACACGATGTAATCTTTTTACCCAAAAGGTGATCACCAGCCGAAAGCCCAAGTGCCCAGAGAACCAAATTCTCTTCTTCTCAGCAGCACCCAGGCCACTTTCAAAAATGCACTACTTACATCCCCCACGTACCCTCCCCCCAATTCCCAGACCAACTCGACTCAATGGCGTCTCCCTCCACCTCCCTCTCCCTCCAGGGATCCCTCCCGCCCTACCTAAAGCACATGATCCGCTGCTTCCCTCCCCACCACCAACTTGTACCCATCCAACCTGCGCCATCCGTGCGCCTTCTCCCCGCAGAGACCCTCCGTCGAACGTGGTACCCTCGAGTCCCGCCGCCAAATCCTCGAAACGTTCCGCTACACCCGTCAGATCGACCAGGGATGGCTGGAGATCCACCATGTGAAAGACGACAAGGAGCTGGAGGCCGCCGCCCTCCTCCTTGCCGAGCCATATAGCAGGGCCATGCACCTGTCGGACGGCACCATCCCCGTCGCTGCCTTTGTGTTGAAGCAAGATATGGCCGAGCGGCGGGTTCTGGTTCCGCATGTGGCGTTGCTCGTCGGGTTCTATTACAAGGACGGGACGGGGAAGAGGCGGAGTTGGCTTGCACTGCCGATATCTCTTTTGACGCCATCGGGGCGCATCCTTCTCCCGGCACGCCTCGCCCCCCTAAGGAATATGCATACATTGGCAACGTCGCTGTGAAGAAGACGCTTCGGAGGTATGCGTCTAATTTGGCAGTTAATTTGCTTCTTATTAGCCTCTCTCTTTCTGCTAGAATTAATTGCTGTCGCTCGTTTCTTGCCATTCTTGCGGATCGGTTATGCATCTACACACCGATGGATTGCTTACTTTCTCTATGTCGATCGAGTTTCACCGACATTCGTTTTGGAATCTTTGGCTTGCAAGCTACTAGCTCACGTAATCGGATTTGGCTTCTGTTCCCGGTCATCATGGGTTACGTAGAGAATGGGAATTGCTCTTTCTGGAAACCTGCCACTGCCACGCTGTATAACAGTGGCAATGGCCATGCGAGAACTCGTGCAGGTGCATTTAGTCCTATATCAGCTATATACCACTTATATCTTGAATAGGTTAAATAATGCAAGTGGTATTTTTAGATTAATCTTTTCTGATAAGATCCTAAGTTATTACAAATAATATTAAAATAAACTCAAACCGAGATCTATACGAACAAGTGGATATCATAGCATGAACTAATTTGAACTGGTTAGGAGTTGATTATGATATTTATAATTGAATTTATGATACTTGTGATTGGATTTGAATGGATTTGGATCTTTAATCTGACGAGAACACCAAGTTTTAAATGAAAGGAGCATGTGGAAATTTTTATAGGATATATTTAGTTCCATATCGACTATATATTAAATAGATCTTTGATATTTATATAAGATCAATAAACTTAAAAATATCTTCAGATTAATCTTTTGGATGAAGTCCTATAGATTGTTACAGGCCACATTTAATACACTTAAGTTTGTTCGAACTGATTATAGGCTATGAGGATTTGAATATAAAACTGATTCATCACTGGCATCTATGTTAGTACAGACAGAAGTTGTTTTATTAAATCCTTAATTGGATACACCAATTTTATATTCAAATTAGAATAAGGAAAACCTCGAGCATAACAAGATGACACTAGAAGAACAACGGAGAACCGGATAAAGGAGAGGAGAATGAGCTTTGTTTGGTACAGATCCAACCATATAACAGTATGAATTTCAGAGTTTCATTTTATTGCAAGTCTCTACCATATCATAGAAAGGGAAAAGAACAGATTGTAGGTGGTGAAAGGAACTGGACTGTCCACGTATTTAGATTTATTCAAAGTGATCGTCAAGGCCCGATTGTTATTAAGGAAGTGCCATAGCTGCTATAAACGTTTTCAACTTTAATTGTTTCATTTTTTGTCTTGAAAGCGCACATTGGAAAACAGGAATTGGCTACATAAGGGGCTTATAACTTATATTTACCACCGTTATTTCTCTTGCTTATGATGAAACGATAAATATTTGTGAGAATATTTGAAGACTTGTTCATGATATGTTGGGCACAAAGTGCTAATTGCTCTAACATTTTCTGAAGCCTAATACTAGTAACCCACGAGGTTATCTTTATCCTTTAAAATCCTTTTTGCTTGCACTATTTTATTGTTTGTTGATGTAACTTTGTAAACTTGCTTTCAGACCATTATCATAATTTCTATATGAATTGATGATACTTGTTTCTCCATCAACTGGATGGTGGCTGGGTGGGTGGGGTGGTGGGGTGTGGGTGTGTGGGCCATGAACTGTTCTTTAGGATGCGTTTACTGCTCCTGGTGATGCCTTCTGTCTCCCTGCTTATATTGGGCCACAACAATGTATAGCTCGAGTGTTTTACTTCTAATTTCTCAAATTTTAATTAATCAAGAGGCTACTATGCTGCATGCATTCATACATGATTTCTGTTGAGAGATTCTGCAGTATATGATTTGTCCTTATTTCTATGTCAGAAAGGGATTGGTTCGCAACTTATACAGGCATGTGAAGAACTGATAATTCAGATGAAGGCTGAAAGAAAGTATACCTTCATTGCAGAGTGACTGATACAGGTCCACTCAGATTGTACGAGAAAACTGGCTACAAGGTTGTCAAGACAGACAGCATCTTGGTTTGGCTGCGCTGTAAACCGCGCAGGTACATGATGTCCAAAGAATTGCAGCTGAACACGGATGAGAAACAGTCTGATGCCTCGGATTGCAAACATTGTCCCATCTGATTACCTACATGTGGTGCCTGCCACGACCGGCGGATAACTTTGTATGCTAAAGTTCTATTTTCGATGAGGATGTTCATGTATACCCGTATCTGATATTAATTTGCGACAAGTTCTCTTGATGAATGGAGTAAGCCATCAAATATATATGCTGATGGTTGTTTGCGATGTTTCTATAGGTTGTTTCATGCTCTTTATAATATGCTGCAAAAAAAAAAGATGGTCCATTTTGATGCATCAACCTGTCGTAGGTAATTAGGACTTCATGGGTAAGGTCAGATGTTGGAACAGCTAGATATTTAATCTCTTCTCTACCTTTATCTCAAGGTATTCACTTAACTGATAGAGAATCTTGGTCGACTTGAAGCATCGGTTGACGATAGGAAAACCAGCAACAGAACTGGAAGTGGGAGCCTGCCCTCCCTGCATTATTTCAGTAGCTGGGCGACTGGGTTCTAATTAACATTGGTGGAAGGTTCTTCAGTCGTGACCTAAGGATGATTGCAATGCAAGTATTCGGTCAGACCCAACGCAGACCTGATAAAAAAAATTAGAACAGTCTTGCAGATTTAGAGCCAATGCAATCGATCAATGGTATTATGGATATTTCCTAGATCTGAATTCAGCTATGTAGGATGATCGATCAAGCTGAACCATGATTTCGTGCAGCCAGCTTACAACTTAGTAGGAGGGATCACAAGGATCCACAACCGAAGAGGGACCGATGAACCAATCGATGAATGATAGCATGACCAAACAATTGTATATCGGAGGCAGACCACTCCTCTTAACTAGAAGATATTTCAAAGTGGATGTAAAATAACTCAAGTCATGGGGCACCATAACTTCTACTGGCTGTTACAATCCAATGTATAATGATAGCCTACTTTTGGAAACATTACTTCTGAATTTATAGACAAATAATTGCTTTAAGCATTTAAACAAGGGCAAAGGTTGATGATTATGATAAATTATAACTAAAACAGTATGTTATAATAAATAATATAATATAATATAATATATAATTAGTTTGTTTATATTTTTTGCTTAATGAAGCTAAAATTGAAGGTAAATCTCAAACTCAAATGATTTATTATTGTGCAAGCTCTTAACAAGCTAAACATTAGGTGCTCATAAGTGGCTCTCCTCGGCAGCTCTAGCCTCCTCTCTCCTTTAAATACTTGCAATATTAAGACTTTTTATTGGGGTGAAAAATTGAGAGATAGAAACCCTCAAAATTGAACCCTTAACCTCTTGCCTAAGATGTGGGAGGGTGTACCACCAAGCTACATGCATCCTCGATAATTCATACTGACATCTCTCATTGCTCTCACTTTTAGACTTTGTTTGAGTATTCCTACGTGATTAGATTAAAAATTTTATAGGATTCATGAAATAGATAGTTTATTTAAGCAAGACCTTATATCAACCAAATATTATCCAGCCCAAATTCTATGGGAAATTTTTTTGTCTGTAGCTCAAAAGCTAGGATTTGGACTAGCTTTGAGTAGGTTCTTATAAAGTGCAAGATGGATGGGCCAATTTTTATAAGACTTTGAGCCCACTTCCATAGAAATATCCAATTAAGCACTTAAAGAACTCAACATCCATGATTGAATCAGGTCAGCACGAATCTAGTCTAGTTCAAAACATTCAGATCCAACTGGGATCCATGTTAGGTCGAGGCCTATGGTCAAGTTAGATATGTGTTAAAGATTATAACTCAACCTTGAAATGCATTCATGCCTTTTCTTGAGAAAAGGGATGGGACTAATAACCCCCAAGGTCCCCAAGCAGCTTTAAGTTCGCGTATTGCATCAAAGGCAAACCCACTAATTTCAACCATCTTATTTCTCTTTCCTCTTTTCTTTTGGTAAAGAACGGGAGAGACGTTGCAGGCCCACCTCGTACCCCGTTCCTGCAAGGCTGCAACCGCCTCCACCTGGACCTAAACCCAGGTCCACGGGCTAACCAAGCCTATCACGAAATTGTAAGTCTAAATTCTCACCTGATTAAACTAATTTTATTTTACAAATTATAGAAAATATATTTTTTGGGCAATACCAAGCACGCCCTGATCTACATCCTCATCCAATTCCGCCTACGGCCTACAGCCTACAGCCTGCTGGACTACCAGCAAAATCTTATCGGGCTACGACAAAATCTAGGTCAAGATCCGACTCAACAATAGGTCGCACCTGAAGTCCGCAACAGACCAGAGGTCAAACGGCTCTTTTTATCCGCAACGCCAATTCTGCAACGCTTCCGCCCAACCCAACGGGAATCCGGCCGCGATGTCCCAGTGGTGCCAAGCCCCCCCCGACCCCATCTGATCTCCTACCTCCGCATCTCCTCTCTTGACTCCTGCTTCCCTTCTCTACTCTGTGATCTCCATCTGTTGCTCTCTCTCTCTCTCTCTCTTTCTCCGAGTCTGTTCCAAGCCCAAGATACTTCCTTATTGAGGTGAAAAGGTGCAAGCCCCTGGTGAGTAGGCGGAGGAGGGATGTCGCAGGGTGCAACGCCGCCAGCGACGGCGGCGCAGCTGGGGTACGCGGTGGAGCTATACTTCGATCCGGCGCTGGAGAACCAGGTGCTGAAGGCATGGAACGTGCTGGCCCGGCGGCAGATCAGCACCCAGCTTATCGAGATGGCCGCCCGGCCCCACCTCACTCTCCTCTCCTCCCCCTCCCTCGACCCCTCAAGCTCCATTCCGCCCTCCGCTCCCTCGCCTCCCGCCTCGACCCCTCCCCCTCTCCCTCTCCTCCGTTGGTGCCTTTCCTTCCTCTTCCTCCTCCGATATAGCCGCAGGCGGCGGCGGCGGCGGCGGAGTCCTCTTCCTCGCTCCCACCCCTCATCTGCCCTCCTCCACGTCCACTCCCAGCTTTGCGACGCCTCAAGAAGGAAGGGGTGGAGTTGCCCGAGGAGTTCCGGCCCGATGCCTGGGTCCCCACTGCTCCGTGGCCCAGGACGTCCCCAGGAGCCGGATGGCTGAGGCCTTCTGCATCCTCCGCGACCTCAAGCTCCCCGTTTCTGGCTACGCCATGGATATTGGCGTCGTGGAATTCTCGCCCGTCCGGGAGATCTTCTCCTTTCCTCTCGGAAGCGCCTCGATGCCTAGGTAGACCATCAGATTTAGATTGTCTTGGAAATTTTGTTCCATGTGGATTGTTTGATTGTATTGTGATGTCAAAATCTCATCTTTATGTTGTTGTACGAAGTTGAATGGTTTTGACGCAAGACTGCCTGAAGTTTGTTGGATTTTCTTCTTATTGCACTAGTATTTGTAGGGTCAAAATCTCATCTTGATGATAATTGCTCAACGCACCTTCCTTCGAATGCTTGGATGGTTTTGAATTCATCGCCTTTTCATATGACCGGTTCATTGACTGATTGGCTATGGAAAATCTTTGGTTGGGATGTTTCCGATGGTCATGGGGGCTGATAAACATCAAGGACATGGTGTTTTCTCAATATCGACGGCTTTTCTAGTAAACATCAAAGTCCTAATTTGTTAAGATAGGACTGCTACCGGCTTGCTATTCTTTAATGTCTTGGTGTAACCTTGTTAAAAATCATACCTGTGCATTTTTTATTCTTTATCAACTTTCCATTGGCACTGACATTATAAGTGATTCTTCATGTTAATAAGATATCAGATGGCTATTTAGGATCCTCATATCATAAGCCAGGATAGAGACAATGTGTACGGCCAGAACCTTAACCATAAACCTTGTTAAAACAATTTGGTCCAGCTTTACAAATTTTTGTCTTTCCTAGTCATTTTTTAAAAGAAACCTCAGTGCTACTGAAATCTTCTATATTAATTATGTTTTCCTCCCCATTCAAAACTAGGTTGAGTATCTTAGTTTCCAAGGCTTTTGATTTTTATTTTGAAGACCATATCATTATAATCAGTTCTGTAAGTATTTCTCTTCATTATTTACAAATATTGCAGGATTCCGATTTTATCATTCTTCCCATCTTAACCATTCTCATCTTTATTTTGTTCGTTCCCTGATGCCAGAGACTCCACTATGGGTTTGCAACTCGATTAGATTTTTTCTTAGGTATACCCCTAAAGCATATCTCCATTTTTAAATCCAAGTTTATGATATGGTATTTTCTCCATCATTTGAGTTTAGCACTTAAGCTTATCCATGTCTTCTAAATTGGCAATAATTCATGATGCATCTTTTCGAATGAACTAAAATTCATATATAATCGATATTAAAAGTTCTAGGCTTGTGCTAACCATTCGCATATGCCCATGTGACTAAAAGTGCACTTTATGTTGGCACAAGTACTTGTAGCATCTGCCACTAGCTCAACAAACATGTCCTTCTTATTCTGTATACCATATGCATACACCTTTCTTTAAATGCCTATGAAAGTACTTTTTCTGGTCCTCTATCATTTGCTACTTCCACGTGTTGATTCTTCAGGTCAAATCTTTTAAAGCAATAAGACTGTATGTTATGCATAAGTAGTTGATGGCTTGGAAGTATTCTTATTTCGTTATCATTCTTTATAATTTGCTGGCCTATTGATGAATTGCATATGTTTGCACTGAAAGTGTCAAATTCTAGTTTAATAATTGTCATTCATTGTAAGTAACAAGACTCTTTGCACTCCTGAAGTTGGGAGATCCCATGTCACACTCTGATCTCTATAGATGTTAATGAGAGCTTAGCTAGGTCAGGTTTTGGAAATCAGTCAGTGGATAAAATGAATGTGTGTAAATAGAGGTCACCACAGCCAAGGTCCTTAGTTGAGATAAAAGATTAAAAACATCACAGGTGTTGAACCAAGGTTTGTTATGAAGCAAAGATGATACCAATGCCCTCCTTTTAGTCTTGAACTGCTTAGATGCTATGGGATAGGATTGTGTGATAACAATATCCTCAAAGACAAAATTGTTGTGGAAAAAGATTAGAGTTACAGGTACATTGAATAAAGTCCAGGAATTAACTGTTGTCAGGCTATGTTTAGCATGTTTTGATATTCGTAAGTTTAGGGAAAAGGGAGGGGAGGGTGTTTGGCCTCTTCAATACTGCTAGTGAACCTTTTAATGCCAGGCTGTTTCTCCAACAGTTGATCTGTTCTAGTTATTTGGTTGTTTGCATTAGACTGCTGCGGTGACACCTTGTACTGCTGCTGTTTGATGTTTTAGTGGTTTCAACATTATACCAGAGTAAAGAGAATGTGAGAGCAAATTAAGGTGTTTCATGTTAATGCCTTGGATAGAATAAATTGGCTAGAATCTTCTTTACTGCAAGTTGGTTATCTAGCAATAAATTATACGGACATCAATTTTTTAGAATGATTGAAAGAGTACCTAATTATTAGCGATTTGAATGGTGGGAAGTTGAGAGTTAATCTCCTAAAAGAGAATTTCAGTTATCGAATGATGCAATGTCTATCAGGTGTTCTGTTCTGTAGGTTTTAAACTAGTCTGGAGAGTGTACATAATCTAATAATTTCTTGTACAAGGGACTCAAACAAGGTTGATGAGAATGTTGCAAAATGGGAGCTTTTCTTGCCCATCCAAAAAGGAAGGAGGCAAGGATGTTCAGGATACAAAAATGCTGCCATGATCAGTCTCACATTTGAATTTTCTGGCAGCAGAAATTCCGTGTAGGTGCGTTGGCTATAACATGAATTTCAAAGGAAATGATTTCAGAGATGATACTTGTAAAGGTGCTTCTTGCACTTTTCCATCTCTTGTATGTTTTGTCGCTTGATTTGGCTATCAAGCATTTATTGAATGATGGCAAGAAGAATATGTTAAATGTCATCCATTATTATCACATTAAAGATTTAAGTATGAATATATTATTCTTGATGAGCTTAGAGCAAGAAATTGCTTTGTTAGACAGTCTTAATAGGCACTGAATTAAACCTTCCTCAGAATTTTTGACAAACTAATTTCTTAGATAGGAAATTTGCAGGGCCCTTAGAATCATCAACAGGCAGCAAAGTCTATGGTCTAGATTAAAGCTCCTAAGCTTAAAAAAAACTACAGTCCAACAAGACAAAGTTGAAAAGGTTTGTGATGGTGTATGCCAATCTGAATGAGCATAAAACACATGTTTTCTGAAAGGCTATGCTTCTTGATGAGTTGCAGAGGTCAATGATATGCAAAGTAGAAGTCTCAGCAAAGGAGAGAAGTCAAAACAAGAAGAGAAGACTTGGAGAAGAAAGAGGTATCAATGCTTATGCTTAGGTACCAGATATAAACGAAAAGCATATAGATGCTGACATGCTGTTGTCAGCTATTTGTGCAGGGAGATATAAGACCAGAACAGCAGAAAACTGTGCGGTATAAATTCCTATGTCATAGACTCTCTCGCTTTCATGTTTGTGTTATGATTTCTAGGCAGATGTCAAGGTCAAAGAACTTGTTTATGTGACATTTTTGCATAGGATATGGTTTTCTTAGTTATCCCTTGGTTAATTCACTTATTATAGGTAGGTTTTTGGCTTTCATATGATCTAAACTGTTTGAGATACCTGAAGGCATATCAGTTAGGTTGTATTTGAATGGCTATCATGATTAGCAGAGTGTATGCTGTGTGACTCTTAGTTGTATGAGTTCTTGGAGCGAGAAGCTGTTGCACAATTAGTTCTGTGACTTCTGTCCAGTAAGTTCAGAAGATGGTGAGAGTCCACATTTTCCACTCTAGTTATTTGCATTAAATCCTTTGTCATTGTGGAATTTTAAAATCCTCCACTTTAAAATAACTTAGTAAGAACAGGCAAGTTGCATCACGTCAAATGTCAGTTTTGTGTTAGAGCAGCAATCTCTTGCAGCAAACAAATTCATCTTTAAACAGTTGAAGAATTGGAAAGATGACATTCTTCATCTCGTTACCTTGACGAGTGCACAAAAGCATGGACTAATATCTCAACTCTCAAAGAATGTCAGTTATGTGTGCTTAGGTCTTCTAGTAACAGCTTTGCAAGAAGTATGTTGGCCTTATAAAAGGGAGTGCTTAAATCCAAAGTTGGTAAGGCAGTCTTGGAAAGAAGATAAAATCCATTGGAAGGGCTATCTGATCTCGATGATTTAAATGCAAAGCTGAGGAAGTATACGCAAAAGACAAGTCTGATTGAGTGGTTGAAATGGGGAACTCTATGTTGAATCAAGTTTAATATTGATCTATGATAATCTTTGACTTTCCTTGTATTCAATTTAATGATCATTATTCTAGGAGGCTATAATGATTATCTTTTCTTCTAAAGGATAGTTTGACATCTTATTTAATTTTTGTATGTTTGGAAAAAATCGGCTTAGATTATTTATAATCATAGAAAGGTAAATGATGGGTATCTTTGTCATTATTGCTTAAGTTATCATTTGCATTAGTTGTTCCTAGTTAAGTCATATCTTAGGGGTCTTTACCTTTTTGGGGATTTCCCCGCAAAAGAAGTATGAAGAAGTGCAAAACAGATCTAGAATTGTATTTTGACTGCCTTCATGAATCAATGGCTGTTGGCTGTACCTAAGTAGGTTTAGGCAGAAACCTTCCATCTTTTTCCTCTATCGTTTCCAGATGAGCATAGCAGATCTTCGATTAATCTGCATGAAAGCGTAGAAGCACATTCAGAACTTTGGAATGTATTTTATCAGCTATGGCATGTGACTCTTATTTACATCAACTGGTTAATGGCTGAATTGTTGCTTACCCCACAAGTAGATGTAAGGAATGTATAGTTACTAAACTGAGCAATGCGAGATGTCCTGAGTTGCAGAGGAGTTGCTAGCTGTATCAATGACTTGTCCTCATGTTCCTTCTGGATTCCAGAAGGAAATGTGATATAAACCAATGACTAGTGTATTCAGATTGCGGAAATGATGACATACATGTTCTGTCTTCATGTTAATAACTTTGTAATAAATTCTAATTCTTTTTTTGGGTTCCTATGTTTCATGTAGGAGTAGGATAGGTGGGTCAGCTTTTGGTTTCACCGACTTGAAGAGGGTAATTGGCCAAGCATGTGTTGATTTGATGAGTTTTAGTTCATTTGAGATGCTGGAGTTTTTTATCATGTGGTATATATTGTTTGTATCAGGATATCACCTAAGATATGACTGCTTGCCTGCAAAAGGAGCACAACAAATACATATTAGGTTGATACATGATTAAGACATTTTGTGGCAATTGCTTAGATAGGAATGTGCATTTTGCAAATTGGAAGGATGACTTTAGAAACTGAAGAAATGGTGAAAGAGTGTCACTCTCATAATTTAATCACCTTCAGAATGTATCATGACCATAGCTCCCACTGGGCACCAAGGTTAGAAATTTTGACTGAAATGGACTGGTTTCAGCTTAGTCTAAACCAAAAATTCTCTGGTATTGAGTTTTAGCCAAATTTAGTCATCCGGTTCCAATTAGTTTGGATCCAGATTTTAAATCTCATGAGATGGTGGTATCCTAGTTTCTCCATGGAACGGGATGCCTCGCCATCCCAACACTAATCAAGCGTCTTGATAGATACCCTCTGCCTCTCCCCTTCTTCTTGCTTTTCTTTTCTTCTTTCTTTCCATCCATCCTTTCTTTCCTTCAATTTTTCTTTTTCCTTTTCTTCTTTTTTCTTACCCCTTTCTTTCTTTTATTTCCTTTTCTTTTCTTTCTCTTTCCTTCCTCCTCCTTCCTTTC
>KE504713.1:472401-485216 GCA_000441515.1 Elaeis oleifera | reverse complement strand
CTTTCTTTCTTTTTCTTCTTCTTTTTCCTTTCATTTTTTCCTTCGTTGTATTCCTTTCTTGCTTTCCTCTTTCTTCTTCTCTCCACCCCACTTCGATGGGTTTCGAAGTCCCAATCTTGTCCCAATCCCATTTGCTTATAGAAGCGGGATGAGATGGAAGGATGGCTGGGATGCCTCCTATCCCACCCGGACTTAAATTCAGGCTTGGGTTCTGCACCCCCCTAAATGGGCTTTTACACTAGTTCATGGGACAGGCTGCAGCCTATGGGATGACCCCTTCACCACAGACTAACATGAACATTGGATATAATTCACCATTGAATACAAGAATAACATGCTTCTTTTTGATATAAAATGTATAATATCCTATAAATCTAATTAAATATTCACATAACCTCCAGAATATGAAAAGGATATGCCCAAATTCAAGATGTTTGTCATTTCTTCTCAATTTTTTTTCTTTTAACATAACAAATTTTTTGAACAATTGAAGTTCCGTGAGAGAGAGAGGGAGAGAGACTATTGTTAGTATAGTCAAATGAGTTTTGCTTATATGGACTACTGATTTCAGCTTAGAATCACTAAAATTGTATACATAAAGATTCAATGTAACACAAAATGCCAATTGTGTTTTAGAACATTGATCGGCTTCTTTTACTTTTCCTATGTCTTTTCTATTTTCTAATTTTCTTGAGTAAAATTGCTGAAATAGCTGTATCTGCCAAAACTGAAACTTGAAAAGCTTGATCGAAGTCGAAACCGAGTTCAAACCGGTGTTTTTGATGTAAATGTATTTCAGATCTAAAGTCAAAGATTAAATACATCGTATAAACCTTTTCTGTTGATGTAAGGGAAACATTAAATGTCATATTCATGTCTCTCCATTTTTTCCTCTTCAGTACTGCAATTGATGTTGGAAACAGATGAAAATAGAGCATCTTTAAGCAATGCAAGAAAAGAGACCTTCTTATCTCCAAGTTTTCTTGTTTTTTCCTCTTTCTACTTAATAACCAATCCACATCCATGTCCATATTCTATCTCTTTCTTTATGTAGTGCTGAAAGAATCCATATTTTGTATTAGCCTTTTATAAGAAATAAGTCTTTAAATTGGAGTATGTAATTAAGGAATTTAGATGCATTATTAAAAAGCCTGATTGCTGCTCTACAGCTGCGAAATAACTATAAAGGAGAGGGAGGTTATTAAGGCTTTTAAGCTGTCAAAGTGTGCGCTTGATCTTTTAATTTGTTAAAGCACCCTTGCACCAGAGAGATACCTTTTGCCTTGACCACTGCCACCGCTATGCTGAATAATAGGCATCTGGGTATTTTGAGCTTGTTTGGATGATAGAACTTGCTATCTGCTGAAAACTCTGGATTGGTGGTATTCCCTTTATAGAGGTAAAGGATGAAAAGAAGAAAAATGGATCAAGAAATTCAAGCCAGCTCATGTAAATTTCCTCATTTCTGGAACAACAATATCCAGTTCCAAGGTGATTTTTAGAATTGGAAATCAATGGTTGCCCTTATCTCCTTCCTTTCCTCAACTCTGTGCAGAAGCTGCAACCTGTCAGATGTTATCTGTGGAAAGTGGCTTCTGTCATCCAAATAGTGCCTCAATGTACAAGTTATCTACATTGTCCAATAGTGTGTAAAGTTATATAAGTCTCAACTAGGGGAAGTATGGTGTGATGAGGTCTTAGACAAGTCCCACTTCAATTGTTAGTTGTTGGAAGCACAACATTTTCAGCATGGGGCACTGAATTTCTAGCAAGTTTATCTCAAGTACCTTTGGAGTAACATTAAGAAGAACTTGTAGACAAATTTTCTTTTTCTTATTGTAAGAGCGAAATATCCATTTGCATATACTGGAAAGGCTTTTAAACAAGATTGGATTTTCATAGGAATTGGATATGTTAATAATTTTTTTGAAAGATAAACTTTCAGATGGAACCAACAAAATCCCCCATAAGGTTTAAAAGAAGAATGAAAAATCTGGAAAGTCAGGAAAGAAAAGTCAAATCATTAAAAAAATTGTTTATGCTGGAAAAACTAAATTGGTTCAAGAAGCCTAGCAGGCTTCATCTGGAAATTCATTAAAAATCGATATCTTTTGAATGGTAGAAGACAAGCGATATGTGTAAAAGTGAATACTGATCATACCCAGAGCTTTGATATGGCCTGTATTAGTCCCATCTTCATTTTGTCCAAGGATTTTTGCTATATCTGTGTTAAGAATTGGTGCTGCCTAAAGCGTGGAGTTACCAACATACCTAAAGAATTTACACCATCTTCGCAAAGAATGAGATTTCTATCTGAAAATTGGTGTGGAACATAATATTTTGATGGATCCCAATAAGACACCTCTTGCTAAATTATGTGGTATGGGGAGTAAAATTTAATGTCTGATATTCCTTAAGCTTGTGAATCTTTAAGTACACCAGTTAATAAGCAAATAGAATTCTGGAAACTAATTTAGACAGTATACCTGGACTTTTATAGACTAAAAAAACCTCAGATCTCAGCACATGGTTGAGATATATTTTTAACAGTAAGATATATTTTTAACATTTTTGATTGATTGGAATATAGAGATAAAGTTTACTATTTAATTATAGATATATGAATCTGGTTTTCAATTATTTCCAGCTGCAATTCTGAATTAGCAAGTAAATGGAAAAGGTGGATTATTTATCTAGTGAGCTAATTCACTAATTTAAGGCAACATTCTAATTTTGGTTTCTGTTTCTGTTTTACATTGATAACTGAGATATCCATCTGTATTTTGCTGTTAAGTCACTGACTCACTAATCAATCATAATTGGCAGGTAGTATTTGCTGAAGCATTGAAAATTTCCAGTGGAAACACAAAACTACATCTTAGTAGGTAGGTGTCTTGTATGGAAGCAGTCTTGTTACATCTGTTAATCAAAATTCCTTCTACCTCAAACTAATGACAAGAAAGGAGGTCTACATTCTTAACCTTTCTGAGCAAGATATTACTAGTAGCAAGCTTTTATCCCCATGGGATAAAAAGCTTCCTCTAAATTATGGAGGCTTCAGCATGTGTTGTGCAAAATTTCTTATTTGTAAGTGATACTGATTAAATGACTTTTATGGCTAGTTCTTTTTTTGACATGCATGTGAAACTAGTAATATTATTCTGAGAATCATATCTCGATCTTGCCATTTTTTGGTGAAGGAAAAGAACTCTTCATACCTTTGCTGCTCCTTGTTAACTTTGTGGCACCTGTCATGCAAAATTTTAGCCTGTTTCAGCCTTGATGGTCTGGTGGGCACATATGAGGTTCTCTAAATTTAGTTTCAAATTTGGGCCAATGTCAGGTCACTAAAAAAATTGAGTTATCATTATCATTGTAGAAGTTCGGCCACTTGATGAGTACTAAGGTGTTTCTTCCTTCAACACTGCAAACAACAGATCGTTCCACATGTCAATTGGCCCTGGAAGGCACCAATGCAAACAATCATTGTAGCCCCTCATCCATTGATTGTTCCAATGTGTCCCAGGGTGTGCATCAGGCCGCATCATCATAGCTTCAGTCACATCCAAAAGCATGAAACGTTTTGCTCCTTTTTGCTTTTCCACTTGCAATTTCTTCACCTCCTCCACTTGAACATTTCTAAGTTCCCAATCGGTCCCGCTGAAGCTCACATCCCCTTCATTCACTGGTCTAGTCCTTCTGCAATTCCCTCCGTCATTCCAAGTGCCATTCTCGAAATGTGCTGGTGTAAAAGTACGTAAGAAGGTAAGTAGCCCTCACATTTTTCACATTTACTTAGATATTCAAGTGTTGTTCTGAAGGCCCTCTGTACAGTATAGTTGATTCCTAGATCTGTAAGATTTGCCTCTGAGCAGAACATGCACCCAATGAGCTTGCCTCCCTCGTACAGATAGTTTTCCTGAAGAACCAATGACCATCAGATATGACAAGATAGTTGATCAAAGGAAGTTTCTCGGTCCATTTGGTGTCGATCCTGTCTAAGTGCAAGTCAAACAATCCAGAGGCTGATCCATTGATCTGTCTTTCTGTTTCTTCCACTAAAAATCTGGTCCACAGCTTCATGATGGTGAAGTCATAAGATTTGAAGTACCAGGTCCGGAATTTGTCTTCAGCATCCTTGTGCACATCTAATGGAGTCTCCACCTGTAAATTCATTCAAGAATTATCCTTAGTTATATTGCATTTGCTCTAGTTTCTTTGTTAGTGGAATTTAAGGGCATTTCAACTGAGCTGATCAATTCAGTTATTGGTCCTATTCAACTTGCATTTTGTTGCTACCCTTGGTCATTGAATGAATTGAATTCTTTGATTATCTATTTAAACAACAAGAATTAAATGAAAGAGATTTTACAAAATGTATTTCACATAATTGGTTTTGTTTGGCCTGAAGGTATTGGTTATTGTATATCAGATTCAAAATTCACATCATCAAAAAAAAATGTCTTGGAATGTTTGCGCTCCTCTGTAGGATATTATGATACTCTTATGATACTCTGACTTTTCATTTGCGTCTAATTTTGATGTAGTTAAAATGATTTACAAGCATTATTCTTCTTATTAAATAGAATATCGAAGAAAACTTGATCCGAAATTGTTAAAGAGGCAGATGCTAGTTGGTCTACGGAAGGGGGAGTAGAGAAAGAATCACATCACTGACCACAATTTCAGCTGTTTTATGCTTTTAATTTACATAGCTTCTAAACTTGTCAGAAAATTGAGCGTATTTTACTAGCTGGGAAGGTAATATGAGTCCCAAAAAGGGAAGAAGGATGAGGAGCAAGATTCTTGAAACACCCGATTTACTTTATTAGTGAATAGTTGTATTTAACAAGAGGTATGATTTCAATAAAGTTATGGAAGTCATAAACATAATTGGTTGCAGGAACTATTTGTCTACCTTGTTCACTACATAATAGCATAGCTGGGCAGAAAATCCCTATATTTTTTATGACTGTTTCTAAATATTCAAGCTTCATTGGACTTAGTAATGGTCATCCTAAATGTTTATATTTCCTATAATCTCCTGGAAACTCTCAAACAACGCATAAAATTCTTTGAAAGTTTGCTGGCTATTCTTTTGATCAGTTTCTTCACTATATTTCTCATTTTTTATTTAATTTCCCACAATTTCCAAATGTCATGGCTAGAATAGGTTGCAGGATACACTTTGGACTCTTTTGGTTCATGAGCAAAATTTTTCTTTCCAGGAAATAACTTCCTGGGAAGTAACTTTTTTTTTAGAAAATAACTTTCTAGGAGGTTACTTTCGAAGAAGTTATTTTTTGAAAATAAGATTTTGACATGTTTAGTTGACCGTGAGAAAGTGATTTATTGTATAGTGGTTTATATTTGGTTGAGCGCTCGTTTATATGAAAAAATTATGTAGCATATCTATTATACCCTTAATAAATATAAGAACATATATTTTTGCTCCTAAACTTTATATACATAATTATATTATGTTAATATAAATATTAATATATTAATATTAATAAAGATATTATATTAGTATAAATATTAAATAAATAAATATTATAATATTATATTATATTATATTCATATAAATATTAGGATAACTATCCATTAATATTGTGCCAAATCTTAGTCATAGATCTTAAAAGCATATTTTTTTAAAAAAAAGCACCATCAATTTTCATCCCATGAGAAGCTTCAAAACCCACCTTCCCTATGGATTTTACTTTCCATGAAATCTTGAAAGTGTCTTCCCATGAGAAGAGGTTTTTTCATTCTCTCTCTTAAAATTTCAACCAAACAAGAGGCCTCTCTGTTTTTTAGGAGCTGCCTCTTCCTCCTCCAGTTCCTGTGAACCAAACGAATCCAAAGAGAGATTGATGTACCTTATAGTAAGAGGGAGCACATGATTATTGTCTAGAATAGGAAATTAATTCTTGGGATCTTTGTCCCTTAGGATTCATTTGGAGGAACTACCGAAGACTCTAACGAAGAATGATTTGGTTAAATTCTTTTATCATATGCTTCATCATCTCCTATTTCGTCATTGAAGTCTTTTTAGCAAATCATATAACTTAGCATTCTAAACATTCCAGAAAGATGAAAAATTTCATATTTATTTAGGCAACCATCAAAAAAATAATGGTATTGACAACATTATTTCACACACACACACACACACACACACACACAGAGAGAGAGAGAGGCTTTGTAGATGGTGTACCGGACAAGAAGCTGACAGTGCAAATCTTACTGAATGCTCGGGAAGAGCAATGACAATGCTTGATTGTTGATAGTGGTGGAGAATGTATGATGATAGATTGCCTAAGTTTACTTTATATAATGTAGATTTAGTGATAGATTGATTTCCTCCTAGCGTGGAGACAAGTAGCAAGCAGATCACTATCAACTTCAAAAAATTCAAGATCATCAAGCTACGTTAGGTCTAGAATGAAAATTTTGAGGAAAAAAAACTGTTAACTTCTGGTTGGCATTCACCATAAATTTCCAAGTTGATTACCAAGAGGCAATTTTGTCTGTCTGATTTTTGAGAAAGTTTCATTAATATGATCAGAATCAGCTTGTTCTTACATAGGACTCACAGTAGCCCGTGACAAAGAACTTCACAAAGAACTAAAATTTGATTTTTTTTTTTTTTATTTTTATTTAGTAATCTGCCACTTCAGATATGTTGGTTTTGAGGTTTGAACCAAAGTAGTACTGTAATCTGAAGGTTATGCATGTTAGCTGAGTGTTAATTGTTCCTTACTGATTTAGTCTAGATTTATTATTTTCTTGTTCTTCAACTACAGTTTTATGACTTTTATACTCCTTGCAGCAGCATTTTCTTTTCTTATACTTCTACCATATAAGTAGCACCTGGGTAAGGTCCATATCATTAATAGGTTTTTGGCAGAAGGCTAACCATATCCATGTACATGGATTTTTTTTTTTTCTCTGAATTTCTTGTCGATGGTTGGGTGGATAACAAACCAACATAAGCCCAACCATTGGCAACAACTTGTGGAAGCAAATCTACCATGATGCGGCCTAATGAAATCATTCTCCAAACTAGGTGCTAGACAGGAGAGGCAAAATGCAAGTGCAGTATCTTCTAAATTTCTATTGTCAGTTTGATGCAGGAGATTAGTTTGGTATCCTGAATTATAGAATACAATGAGCAATTTCAGATTTTCTGGATTTATTTGTATGACCCAATTTTCCCCTGCTGCTATGTTCAACCAAAGACCTTTCTCTAACAAAAAAAAAAAAAGGGTATCCAAAATTGCTAAGACTCAAAGGAAATAGGATTCTTGTGGAGTGCTCTGTGGAAAGGCATCAACATCAAAAGAAATAAATTTTGCTAACTTGAGAACCTTTTCCAACTACCCTACAATTAAAATAGCAACTCTAAGGTGATACGAGCCAGTCCAAAAATAATTTAAAAGATACGGTCCAAAGTAACGTGGAACTTCCGTTAGGTTTCTTCAGTTAGTGGCCCCTAATCAACGTCTTCATGACCAATGCACCCAGAATGGGACAAACTTTGATCAACACTTTCTCTTTTTTGTCAGTGAGAGAGAGAGAGGCTTCTTCGAACGTTATCTTTGGCTCACCATCACAATGTGAATTTTGTCAAGGTGGCTTTTAAGGATTGTGCAAGAACATCATAAGAAGGTTATGGTTGTCATCTACAAAGGCAGAGGAGATACAACCAAGCGAGGAAGTTATCTTCTTCCAAAGAAGTGCAAGACAAATAGAGAGAAGAAAATATCGCATGGTAGTAAAAGAAGTCGCATATACATCAATTCAATTTCCCCATGCTTTTTCCCGTGATCACCGCATCAATCCCCCTTGCCCTACCCAACTCAAAGTATGAACTGCCGATACCTCCAAAGGTTTCGACCATTTTTTTCAACATTATACGAGGGACTGGTCCAAGTAAGAGGTGTCGACTTTTCCACCCAGTGACTTTTCTATTCCCAACAACCATGCATCTATCATTCTATCTGGGCTGTGGATTGGCAGCCAGTCTCTCACTGGGCCCCAATTCAACGACAACAACAGGCTTCCATACAGCCGCACACATGCTTCACGGTGCTGCTAATAGACTTTGACAGCCCCAAAATTGATGCCTAGTGACCTCACTCGGTTGGAAATTCCCAGCTGGACCCAAGAACAAAGCATCAGCTTCTATCGATAAGCATGGATGGTTGAGGTTGTTTCTTTCCCTCAAAAAGAATTAACTCTTTTTTGCAGCATGCACCGTTGGATTGCACAATCGCTGCTATTAGATTGAGCTGTACAAGATACAATCTAATGGTTCATGTTGGACGTGGGAAAAAAAAAACATCAATCATATTTTTATGCGAAAGATATAACCCAAACACCAATAGCATAACTGAAAAAAAAATCTGGCGCAAGAGATAGATTTGGAATTATTATTTTAAAAAAATTAGTACCTGTATCCCTAGTATTTGTTGAGTTATTAATACCAGCAGATACCTTGAGGGCATCATTTAATGGCACTTTCTATAATTATTAATTAATTTAATATATTTCTACAATACCTTTTAATTAAATAATGCTAATTCTGTACTAAATAAGAATGTTAATATTTTTTATTAATATTAATATAAAAAAGTAATATCTGTTTTGTGTAAATTAACAATGTTAGTATATAACAGCTGCGACTATTGTATAATAATATTATAAGACTATGTTTTGAATATTCCTAGGACACGACTAAATTAGTTATGTTTTATGAGCCATCCAAATTGACGATCTACTCTATATATCTAGCTTGGCAAATTTTAAATACATATAAACAAAATTCAAGCTTTTGGTAATTTACACCAACAAATTAGCCAAATATTTTTTCCTTTTGTTATGGAAAAGTTATGTATGCGATGATCATTTACTCACAGTGTTGCACCCTTCATAACATTTCAAATTTTAATAGGCATTTTCATATGTCTTAAATTATGATGAAAGGGTCGATCATTGATATAGTCTGGTGACCTAGTGTAATTATAAAGTATAACTAATTTGGCTAGCTATTCTTTCTCTATGGTATATAATGTTCACAAGGAATATGCAATGGTTGTCATCATAAGCAATTTTATCATATAAAAAATGGCATTATTATGCATGGGATGCAAACAGAGAACATTCAAAACAATTGCCATAGTTACATTTATCTTATGCATCTTATATCGAGATCAAATGCTCATAATTTCTAGAATTAAAATCTACTGAACTTGGAGAAAAATCTAAGATGATGACCTAAATAAAAGTAATAGGAAGAGGAACTCCAGTCGTCACCTGAGACAGCAAGCACAGAAGCGAATCTAACTGATTCCGGGCGACCGAGTCCCCGGCGAAGGCCATCCTCTTCCCTCTAACGATGTCAAGAACATCCTAGCATCAAATCTTGGCAACTCGCAGTCATTGGGCTTCCACCTCCAATTCAGATATTCCGGGTCTTTCCCATACTGCACACAGCTCTTGGACTCCGGCAGGGTCCGGCACGTAGTGTTAGTGTAAGCAGGTCCTCCAGGATCTCGCACCCATTTACCTTTGGAAAATCACAACCCATTTCGCCTGCCCAATAAATCCAGCCATCATCAATCTAGACTAAAAGGCTACATATGCAAATTTTAATCAAATAAACATTTTGACAATATGCATGTCAAACTTTATGTAATGAAACACGATATCCTACTTTCGATACTTACAGAGAAGATCAATAAGAGGTCTTAAAATTTTTTCTCTTTTTATTGTTTTTTCCAGGATCATACCTTTGATAGCGTCGTGCGAATTAGCAGGCTTTGTTTCGGGTCTTCTCTTTGATTGAGAGCTTTTTGCGGGGTGACCTCGTAAGGGTTAGGAAAGAAGACAACGTAAAGAAGAAAGGAAAGGAAGCCAGGAGTAGCCATGAAAAGAAGGACCTGGTTTTCCCTGAACCCATGCTCCACTCCTGCTGGTGGTGGTGGCGGTGGTGGTGGTGGGATGGATAAGGAATGAACTCTTTACATATATAGAAGGAGGAGAAGGAGGAGGAGGAAAATAGAATGATGGGGGTGTTCATGGGCGAGGAGGAATACAATGAATCCCACTTTAGATCAGAATAAGTATTTGGAGATTTCGGTGCCATGGTGACAGTTGGAATGGCCAAGGGAATAAAATTCTTTCCTTATATATATATAAGAAGCTTTGGGGAGTAAAACCATTGGGCCACGCTGGGTGGATTTTGACCGGTGCATGCATGGGGCGCGGCCACGACGGGATCGCCGGAATCGTCGAAGAAATTTCGAAAGCCGCGAGTGCATTCGACGCGGTGCACTTGCCTCGTGTCTTCTTCTGGCTTGTATCCTTTTCTTTCTTTTTGGGTTTTTTCTCTTCTGGTCGAACCCGCAACTCATTAGGACACGGTTTGTTGAAAGTATTGGCAAGAATTCCATAAGGGGTGGGCCAGGCCCGACCCGATGCTTCCAGGTAGCTGCCGGCAATCCAAACCAAGACGGCCTTGGTTTCTGAGCTTAGGTTCAAAGACAGATTAGTTTGGGTCGAGTTAAGCAAGTTCGCAATGAGTGAGATTAATTGAATCAGTTTAGCCAGTCACACACTGACATAAAATTCTGTTTGCGTATAGCTCTCCATTCCCAACATGAACATACATTTTAATAGCATTATTGATAGAGCTTTTAAATTTGGATGATAAATAAACTTTATTAATGCTGTTCTTTAGTCAAATATAATAATATAATGTTATTAAAAAAAAGCTTATTAGCTTATTAAATTATACTAAATATAGAATTCATTAATATTAATTAATATAAAATTAACAATATTATTAATAATCATATCTATTTAACATATGATAATATTAATAAAAATACGCATCAATATTATGTTCTGCCTATAGTGTCCTTGCAGGTTATTAAATTGCACTTAGGGTTTTACTAATTTTTATTGTATTTTTATGATCATGATCTCAAGAGATTGTTTGTTGAGGGTAATCTGACATGAGAAAATAAATTTCATTCAAATTTTCATATTTAGTTCAAAAAGAGGATAAAATGATAATAAAATAAATGGTAGATCCCACATTTATATCCATTATATTTTATTTTATTTTGTTATCTATTCTATTATATTTATTCTATATTGCATTAAAAAATAGTTAGAAAAAAAAAATTGCACCTTTTGCATTGTTCAGATTATATACTTGAGTAATATCTAAAAGTTATTAAAAAAAAAACCTAGTATTGGAAATATAAAAAGATAATATAGATTTAATTTATTAAAAAATGAACACTATTAAAGTTTTTTTAAAGAATAAAGAATACGATAATAAAAATGGCCTTAGCCAACGGCCAAAAAACACTATCTGAAAGTCGAAAAATATTGTCTAAAGTTTTTGATAATAATTTTTCGATCATTGCTTATGTGGTTATTACCTAAAGTCAAAAGCAATGATTTACTTCATGCGGTGGCTTTTGCTAACTAAAAGCAATAGTTGTAGTAAAGAAAAACAACAATTTTTTTAAGATTTTGGTAATAGTTTTCTTCTTTTAAACAATGATCTTTTCAAATAATTGACACAGATTATTCATTTTATACCATGATTTATTATAAATTTTGGCAGCAATTATGAATATTTAGGTAACAATTTTTGAGAGGATTTAGTAATGGTTTTCTACTTTAAACAACAGTTATTGATTTTTAGGCAATGATTTTCTAAAATTTTTTCAATATTTTTTTCTTTTTAGCAGCAATTTTTCATATTCTAGTAATGATGTTTGCAAGTTTAGGCATCAGTTTTTCATGCTTAGGCACTAGTTTTTCTATGTTTAGGCAATGATTTTTAATGGTTAGATAACCATTATACCAGCTATTGTGAAAAATGCTAATTTTAGACAATGATTGTAACTAACCATCGGATATAATAAATGCGTAGGCAACAATGGCAAAACTCACTCCTGAAACATAAATTTTTATACAATGGTCTCTAAAATTGTTGCATAACCGTAGCAAAATGTACTTTAGGATAATGGTTCAAGATGGTTGCTCTAAAATCATTTTCTAAAATCGGATTTAAGATGGCGGCTTTCTGCTGCAGCCACAAAGTGAGGTAGGCAATGGTTTGTTTAGCCATTGCCTTCCAACCATTGTTTAAAGTCATTTTTATTTATTTATTTATTTTTTTTTTTGCTTGTGTGTGTACACATACAAATAACACTGATATTACTGGTATTGATTGGTAGAGCTCTTGCTTAATTTGGTGTTGTTTGATTGTGTGTGTGTGTGCGCACATACAAATAACACTCATATTATCGGTATTGATTGGTAGTGCTCTTGCTTAATTTGGCGTTGTTTGGTTGTGACGGTAAAGCAATTTTTTTTGGTAAAAGTGTGATGGCAAAGGGGTTTTTTTTTGAGTACAGAAATAGGATTGGAGGAGAGCAACCTGACGTAACTATCTTCTTTGGACGTGACAATAAGGCTCCAATTCATACCGGAGAATGTTCAATTCGAAAAATAATTTTTAAGAGAGGACTCCTCTCACTACAAGAAATTCATGGATTAGCGACCATTTTTTGCCGTCGCTTTTGAAAAGCGTCGGCACGTTGCGCTGACCGCCGACGTTTTTTAAAAGCGTCGTGATTCAACAACGCTTAAAAGCGTCGTAAAATTTCACTATTTTTAACACCGACCCTTTTAGCAAAAGCGTCGTTAAATACATGGAAATGCCGACGCTTTTTTGCGTCATTATTTAACGACAATAAAAGACATCGTTAGGTTCGATTAATACCCTC
>KE504713.1:407135-417472 GCA_000441515.1 Elaeis oleifera | reverse complement strand
CAAGCGTGTGAAGTGAAACGAGACGACGTGGGTCAGGGAAGGTGGGGGATCCATCTCATCACGGGGTCACCTCCTCTGTATCCTGCTAGCTTTTATTAATGGGACCGAAGTTCGTTCGCCATCAACGGTGTGACGTCCCTCCTGCGTGATTGAGGTTGGGGGACCACCGCTATGGAGTCGGAAGAAGTTGCCCGTGGGGAGACGCCTGGAGATTTGTTGGAACCCAACCTTTTGTGGTCCTTTTTTTTTTTTTTCTTCTCTGGATCCTCTCCCTTCACGTGGTTCTTTAGAAAAGAGTTGGGAGTTCTCAGCCATTGGCCGAACAAGCATTATGGCGATAGAATACATCCACAGTCTCCTCCAGGAAAATGAGGGGTTTGTCCGTTGGAGCATGCGGCGACAATTGAGATGCTTTAGCGTCATTGGTATCCCAAACTTGCCGAGATGTGGGACCAAAAGCTTCACCGGTGTAGAATATGGATTCCAACCCCACTTAATTCATCAATTTGTATAATTTATTGAGTGGACAATCTTTGATTTGTTCCGGTAACCCAGTTTTGGGATCCTGCTTTAGCAAAAGACTGGGAAACTTTAGAGAAACCCCCATTTGGCAGCTCAATACCTTTCTGACCTCTCTCTCAACAATAATAATAAAAATAACATCTCATAAAATCAGCTCCTCAGCCCCGGCGGTACAAGGAGCAGATTTTCAGATGCAAACCAATGGTTCAATTTTCCCCATGCCCTACTAAGTGAACGAAGTGGTCAATAAACAATTACATCCACGAATATTGGATCCTGGCATATCCATGGGCAAATCAGACGTTCCTCATGTGCTTGGCAGAATCAGATCACTAAAACAAGCATCCCTGGACATATCAAACATAAACATATGCAAATTCAAAGATCATCACCAGCAAACTGACTCGATGCATAGCATCCACCGCACGTACTGCAGTGAGTCACACATCTTGTGGCACGGCTTGGACCAGTGTTCCGAGGATACAGCACATTCTTTTCCACATTTACACCAGCAGAACATGTTGAAGGAAAGGCAATCTACCATAAACATTTTTTTTTAGCCCTCATTCTAAATCCCAGATGTTTAAAGATCAATAGCTTAGAATACTTATACCAAGATTACGTCCCATCCTACACTGCATTAGAAATGATACAAAAGCACCAGTAAAATTTAACAAACTAAACAAATACAATCATTCTGACATCACCATGCAACTCGATGCAGTCGAAACTATGCAAAAGGTGGATCCCAACAATAACTACCACAGAACTCCTTTCCTTGAGACCATTATATCCATGCATTAAATTAGAAGTCTGTCTTAAGCTCACCTAAGGATCACAATCAAACACAAGTAACTCCAAGACGTCCATTTAACACCAGAATCTTAGACTCATTGATATATACATATAAAGCATTCAGAATATACATGAACCACATGGCAGATATGCCTACCAGATCTCGAAGAGAGATAATAAAAGCGGGATTATGCCAAGACCCAAAGATTGATAACAAGACAGACAGCAACAGAAGTCTGTACTGGCCGAGACTAGAAACCAGGTCCTTCAAAAATGCTAAACAACAAACATGTGATAAATAATTTTCTCTGAACTGCTTTGTTAAAGGCTCACAGCATTCAGATGGCATGCAATTTCTGCCAAGAGAGTAATGAAAAACAGGGTAAAAAATGCAGCTCCTTTAAATCCACCAGCAAATAATATTTGCAAATCCTGCCCTAACAATAAAATGGCTCTAGTCATTGTCATTCAATAATACATAAAACATGTTTTAACTACAGCTCAAACCACTACATGGTTGGCTGCAAAATCTTCTGTCATGACAAAGTTCAACAGGCGAAATTTGGAAGTGAGATTATATTTAGTGAACCTTCAGATTGTATCCACCTCCGAATCCTGCCCTAAGAATGAAATGGCTCAAGCAATTAACGTTCAACAAGACATAAACATGCTTTAACTACAACTCATAACCCTACATGATTGGCTGCCAAATCTTCTGATATGGCAAAGTTCAACAGACCAAACTTGGAAGTGAGGTTATATTATTGCAAGGTTGATAAAACTAGACATACAAACGACACAAGGTCATGCCTTGGTGATTCAAACAAGGAAGATGAGTCCTGTACCACTGGGAGAGGTGCCCAGATGGCATATTTAATTGTCCAACTGTAGCATTATAATGTCAATTCTTTGGAGCAAATGCAGGCGAAGATGTACAGCTGCAAGACCACCCACCAGGAGAGAGATTATACAAACGAGCTACTCTGACCAACAAGGTGCACTTAATTACAGTGGCTTTGGTGGAAGACATGACAGAGAATTGAAATAGTAAGATAGATATCACTTACCAACCATCCTCCAAGGCCAGCCATATATACCCTCCTTGAGTAAACCAGCAAACGCCCATTTATGCTAAAAGGAGCTAAGCATCTGCTGAAGCCATGAAAATTGTTCTTAAAGAGCATCATATCTCAAATTTACATGAATTACAGCAAGGTTTGATTCCCTCTGAAAAGAGTTCCACATCATCCTCGAGGCAAACACCAGGACGCATGTGACATTGTGTGTGTATAACTTAGTGCGAAAGCAATACAGGAAAGAGAGTCCACAAACGCTTGTGCCTGCAAATTAAGGTCTAACTCATCCATATGCACCAGAATAAAAAATTCATATACAATAAACACTATTACACTTTCACGGCCATAAGGGGGAAGAAAAAAAGAGAGTAGCTGGTGGCTCACCAGATCCTCAAGTCATCAAAGAAATGTTTTCCCCTGAGACGACCTTACTGCCACGAAAGTTGCTTGTAACCAGATCTCTCTGCATCCCAACCTCCTTCAGGCTCTTTCCTCTTCAGACCCCACCTGGCACCTGGTACATCCTTGCCTGCTCCTCCACAAAAGCCTGAGTACCGGCAACCAAGAGCTGTCTCGATGCTGAAGGCAATCTGTCATCTTTTCCTTCCATATCTGCACTCCCTGGACCTGCATTGAGATCAAGACCTTGTCTGGCCCACTTTCTACTGTTATCAGATCCACCACTAGAACTACCTTCTGGAAGGTTTATCACATAAGACCTTTGATAATGGGACGAGACAGCACCTGCTGGTCCAACAAACTGTGATGAAATGGCAGGAAAGCATGAAGCACCTCCAGATGATGAATCAACATAGGTTGTTGATCCACCTGTGAAAGAAGTCGACGCTAGAGGAAACTGGAGCCAAAAGGGAAGCCAGCATATGGAAACGCTGTAGCAGGGGAAAAGGCCATGGCTGGAGATGATGACAGCACTGGGGTTCTGTAAATATCATTTCCAAATGTGCCACCACCCGTAACTGACCCCAAAATCCTCTGGGCCCCGGGAGCTGCAACAATAGGGTAAGGCTGCTCCCCTCTCTCAGGCAAGAAAGATGGTATAGCAACAGCTGGATAGGAATTACCCGAAGGAAACCAAGACGATACATTGCCTAGTTCAGCATTGTTCATTCTGAGGCCTGCTACCGGCGGTAAGAAGGGCACACTGCTGCTGGTCTTGGCATGCTGGCTCCTCGGTGCAGGTTCTGAACCCACTTCATCAAGTCCTGGTCCATTATTAAGATCAAAGTCCCTTGATACGTTGGCCTCCCCATTAGAGAATCCTCCAGGTGCTGGTCTTACCGGCAAAAGTGGCACTTCTAACCTCTGACTGGTGCTTGCTAAGAACTGCCCATTTTCTGTACCCTCATCAGCTCTATTTAAATCAAGATCAAGCCCCCAGCAGTTCGTGTGGGTGCCTCATGATTGCTAATGGCTCCTGATTCAGAGCCTGTTGTCTGAGCAGAGCTCTGAGAACCCAAGTCCTCAAGTACTCTCTCATCAGCTATATTCAGATCGATGTCCAAAGGTGGACGAACCTGCTTCCCTGCAGCATCAGATGTTGGGACATCAGAAGTACTAAGTGGCATCTCAAGAACCTTTCGCGGTTCAGCGGGCGAAATGCACTGGTGGCAGCTGAACCTTTCCACCCAGGCTCAGCCTTTGTCTTCAACAATTTCAGGTGGAACAACGGTCCCTTTGCGGGAGCAGCCACTGTGATTGGAGCAGGCAAGGCACCTAACTTGGGAGATGCAAATGGAGGCAGGTTAGGCATACGAACTGCAGATGAACATATTGGTGCAGCTGAGGTAGCTTGCTCGCCTTGGTTCCCATCATCTCCAGGGATGCCTTCATTTAAATCAAAGTCGAGCTTAGCCGAAACATCTGGATCAGCTGCAACAGCCAATGAAGAAGCCTCTGCAGAAGACACAAGCTCCTCCTTTCCATCAGCATCAGCTCCAGATATCTTAGAACCAGAAGACTTTGCACATCGCTCAGTTTCTTGGGGAGGAATACTGCACGGAAGCTGATTGTCAGCAGATCCAGTAAGGCAGACCTCAAGAGGCTGCTTTATTTCTAAGTTATCATCCACCCCATTGCCAGAGACAGGTGGGACTATGGTTGATGCAACTCGTTCATTGATGCTTGAAGCGGCAACACTCAAACTTTCTTTCTTTTCAGTGTTACTGAGGTCCAAATCACCAGCCCTCAAGTTATCAGACTTCTTGGTCTTGGACTCATCATCATTTTCAGGACAAAGAACTTCATCAGCACCAGAAAGAGCAACAGCATCATCAGCACTTCTATCTAAAGCCTCTGCATGATTTGCCGCAACGGAAGGTTGCTGCTGGTCCGTTAAGGTGGCACCACCAGGCAGTTCTTTGTCAATGGGAGGACAAGAGGGAGATTCTTCAACCAGCTTCTCAGATTTTCTGCCTGAAGCAGTCTTTTCAAACTCACAAGCAGCCGCCAAGGTGTTGCAAACAACTCCAGAAGTGCACATACTGCCCTCTACAATCTTTTCACGAGCATAATCAATGGGCTTACTCTCATCCATTGGTTGACTCATTAACTTAGTCTTACAATCTGTGAGACTATCAGTAACCTGCCCACTACTCATCAATCTGTCCCGGTGTAGATAAGCTCCATCACCTTCAGTCTCCTCCTTCACATTTGATGGACTAGACATAGAATAACATCTATCAGCTCTCTCTTCCTCAAGTTTCCCTTCTGGTTTTATAAAGAATCTGAAGTTTTATGAAAACTTGTACTGGAAACAGGTGACTGCTTGGCTTGCTCGCCTGTCAATATCTTATCCTGCAATGGCATGATGATTTTTCATCACCTGAAAAGTTGATGCCTGCCTGTTGCGAGTCAACCCTTGCTAACACAGAACCAACACTCTTCCCATGCTTCTCCGAGTCAATATCAGCGGTTTCATCAGACTGGGCATGACTCTGGGCAACACCATCATCACATGACAGTCTTGACTTGGCCTCATTATTACCAGTACAGTGGTCCTCAACCACAGGTGAAGTTCCAGGTGAGCCAGTGGGAGAAATCAAGTCAGACTTTGACATTTCCCCAGCAGCCACACTAGCAAGTAAATTCATTCCTATATCATCCCCAGCCGATAAAGGAACACTAGATTCAGAATATTTTGCACAGCTTTCAATCAGTGCATTTATAGAGCTGAAAGAGTTCCTTGTCCTGGATTCAGGCAAAAAACCCTTTTCATTCCCAGAGGATGAACAGGCAGTTCTTGGAATATCAGAGATCTTTCCAGTTTCATCAGCACTCCTGCGTTCTTCATCAAGAATTGTTGGCGATCTGTCACCTTCATCAGATCCAACCACCCCTCCTTCACATCATTGCTCTCCCATGTCTCTATATTTGCATTGGCGGCAACATGAGACCGACAAGCATCGCTCCTCAGTTTCATTTTACGATCATTATGCTCATGTTTATCAGGAACACCAGGTGACGATGCTCTGCTCCCTGTCACTGAAGGGTCCTCAAATGAACCTCCACTTGCACTTCGGGCAGGACTGCGACCAGGGTTAGGAAGCCTAACAATCAACCTGTGGCTATTTCCATGATCTGCAACAGGTACATCAAGTGACTTTTCACATGTCAATCCAGATTGTGATGCTTTATCCAGTGTTGTAGTCCTGTTAAGAGAACCAGACTTACCCAAATTAGGTTCCTTCTGAATTCCAGAATTACTTGTTCCCAGAAGCCCATTGCCAGACCTTCGGTGGCGAGAAGAAGTACCAGAGATCTTGCTAGCATTCATTGAGCCAGCAGTTGAACTCCTTGCATCCTCTTTCCATGAAGAACCCATTTTTTTATGATCACTAGAACAAGACTGGCTATTGTTCTGAGACTGACTCGAACTGCTGCTCTTTCTTCTTTCACCACTGCTGGTGGCAACTCCTGAGTCCCAGTGCCACCACTTGTTTTGCCAAGTGGATCCTTCAAGCCAATAGCCCCGAAGCAGGCAAAGGTGATTGTTTTAAAGATCCTGATGTAAACGGACTTGGCTTGGCCACAGGATCTGAATTACCAAGTTTACCAGGAAGAGTTTTACAAGCAGAAGGCTGACCGGGGCTTTTCACAGTTACCTCATTTGATCCAGGACGTCTGTTTCCAGCATGAGAAACTTCAGGAAAACCTGTCTTACCAGGCCATGCTACAGCCTGGCTTGACCCTACAGATTTCGCATCATTGTTCTTTGTCATTTCTGCATCAACTCGTTTCTTCCAAGTGTCAACAAGACTCCTAGCCTTCTTGTGGATCTCCAAGTTTTATGACTGCGTAAGTGATTAACCGACTTACCAATGTTGCAAGTCCGTAAAGCATGAAGATTTACAGGCAACTTCTCCAGAGCACGAAGCAGAGCAAGCAGCAGTTCCTCAGTGGCTTTATCACTTTCCTTGGGACTGTTGCCATCGCCAGTTTACCTTTGTGTGCCTCCTGAAGCCAATCATCCAGAACAGGAACACCCCTGAGCTGCACAAATCTACCAAGGCACTCATATTTATCAGTGGCCGCAATCACATCTGCAAGCATTATCCTACCGGCCAGGTCTATTTTCTCTCATTTCTATCAAGTTGCATGAGATTCACCAGTTTCTCAACCCCTTCAGTGTTTACAAGCCCACCTTTTTCTGTTATTTTGGCAATTTCATCTTTATCATGCCGTCAACTTAAATTAGCAAAATCACCATCCTCCGTCTTAGCAGACCGCTCGCGTTTAATGGGCTCCGTGCCCTGATCACCTCTGTCCCTCTTCTTCCCCTTAGACTGAGGAATGGAGGTGCCACTATTTTGTACGCTATCTGAACCAGATTTCAACTGTTGTGTGGATGCAGGCCCATTCAGAGGTTTCGGTGAACGCCCGCCTGACTGCACTGCTGCATGCATCTCTAGTCGTGTTCTATCTAAAAGTTGATCTACTTCTTCCTGACGCTCCTGAGTTAAAAATAATAAGAAGAAGAGGAATAATCGATAACTAGAATTTAACATATAAAGGAAAACAAGCGTACGTATGTATCCATTGCCTTATCCATGCAGAAAGATGCTAGAAAGCTACAACACTCACATTGATATAATCCTGATCAGTTAGCCACCACAAACACTTGTTTGCAGTATCATATACTCGCCTACACACAAATGATGATATCCCTGCTGGAAGGTCAACACCTTTACGCAAAAATGCAACTTTACATGGATGAAGCAATGTGGCAGCTGAAATCACGTCCTTGTGAAATGAGTAGAAGACCTCGTTTGGTGCAGCTTCAGGTGATATCCCTTTGGCAAGCTTTACGTCAGCAGGTCTGTAAAGCCAATTTACACATAACTCAAGATAAGCCTCTCTGCCCGCTGAAAACCAACGAATTATTCCAATGAAAGGTGGAGCATTGACAGCCTGGAAAAGAGCACAATCACCAACTCGAATTTTACGCCCATCCTACAAAAAATAGAACCATCAGGAAAAATTAACAAAAGCAATAAACAGTCTCTATGGTAGTATAAATGCAAAGTAAAGGAACAACAGAAGAACTTCAGTTCAAGAAACAAAAACATTCCCACAATGCTTAAGCAAATTAAATGTACAGACATAGACCAACAAATTTTAATAAGGGCACCATATTTACCAATTTACCAATCCAACTTCTCAGTCGTCCTTAGTATTAACTGATATGAACTCCAAATCCATATATTAGATATTAGCATACCAGTTCTAACATTCAATCAACAAAAACATAATTTAGGATATAATTTAAAATACTTAAATTTGGAAAATACATAGCCAATGGGAGCAACACCCACATACATATCAAAAATATAAATATCCATATCGATTCACAGGAAATAAACATAACCATATGTAGACATGCAAAAAGAATATGCATAAGGAAAACCTCTGGTCCATTTCTTAAGCTGAAAACATACTGACAATAAAAAGCATCGGACATTGGAATCAAGAAGAGAAAAGTTGAACAGAAAGCAACAAGGAATAGATTATGAAATAAAGTACACTAATCAGTTGACAACTCAAAATAGAGAATTGCTTGCACAGATATTCAAAAATTTCAGTACTTACAGAACATAAATAGTAATTATTTCTATCATTACTGATGGAAAAGATTTATCACAATGGACAGCTAGATTTTAAAGAATGAATTAAACATAGCATGTCTATGCACAGTGATCAAACAAGACCATCTAAAAGGCATTTGTATAAATCCACGTATCTGACATATTTAAAAACTTGCACAAGGATAAAACTGATCACAAAGCAACAGTGCATAAAAAATATTCTCTGCTAAAAGTTCAAGCAAAAGGAACTTCCAATCTAATAGCACTATATGTTAGTTCCACACTGCACAAAACATTAAATTGACTTCGAACTACCTAGAAAATTTTGTATATCAATCCTTATTCCATATATCAAACAAAAGCTGCAATAGAAGTTCAGCAATTTGTATAAATCTACTTATAATTGATGTCATTCATCCAGAAGCTTAGCAAACAAAATGCTTGTAATACACAATTAAACAGACTGTAGAAACTGATGCAATTTATAAACATTACTGTTACAATGAAGACTAATTGATCGACTTCATTTTTCCCAGGATGCTATATTACTATTTTTAAACAAGTTTTGCAACAGTTTTTGGGCTTATGCATACTTCATAAAGATACCCAAACACCTATTTATTAAGTATCAAAGACAAAATGCAAAAGAGGCACATCAAGGATCTGCTGTAAGGAAGGTTCTAGCCAGATTATCCCAGCAGCATACAACCAGTAGTAGAATAATTCTATAGCTAACAACTTAAATCATCCACTACGAAAGCAATATACTGACAAGTGAATGCATGCATAGGTTGGAATCAATAGATTATAAAAGAAAACATTGCAGGGGAAATTAATATAACAGACAGCAGAAAACTGAACAACTAGCATCTACAATCAAAGTCAATAGGAACCTCTATTTAAAGTATACAGATTCTTTAAATACGCCATGCGTCAAACATCGGAAACACAACAAGGCCACCGCACAATGTAAAAAGTAGCAGCATCAAAAGCTTGCATTGGTCCTTTATAATATTGCTCTATATCTTTTGGAAAACCTATACTATTCAACAACCAACTTGCCACAAAGCATACTCAAATAGTCATTAAAATGGACAAGTGAACATTTTGTTTCCAAATAAATGGGCAAAATTTGGTGATTTGCGAGAAAAAACTATTTCAGAGAGATCACAAAATAACAGTCCATTATTGGAAGCCATTTTGAGCAATGATATCCACCAAATAATAAACCTCAGGACTCTTTTTCCAAAAGCACATGCTGAAGCAACACAAGGGCCATCCTTATCAAGGCCATCATTATCACTTACAACAAATTCCTTGTATAAGAAACCATCTCCAATTATCTCATATAGGCCATTAGTCTTCACCTAAACCTTCTATCATTCGCAAGAAAAAGCATTTTGTTAATTGTCATATCAACAATTAAATCAACATTCTGATATAGATTGAACAATAAATTCTTTTACCATTCTTACTTTTCCCATTGTTTGGTGGGTGACCAAACTAGACAAAACAGGAACACAAAGTCATGCAACCGGCTGTACATTGCATCAAATTGGAAATGCATATATTTCAGAATTTAACTAGTTCCCTTTCGTATATCGCTTGAGTTAAAGATAAAACTGTTCTGTTGTCATATTCTGGTGATCAAAGTGATAAACCATACATGGATACCTGTAACATTATAATAACATATTACATGCATTTATAAATATTAAAAATCATCTTAACTATGATCATTATCTTATAGGTGTATACTCTTCTGTGCAACCTAGATTGGCAGGGTCTGCCAAACGTATCCAATGCAACAATAGGTATTACCAAGGTTCGCCGTACCGGTACC
>KE504713.1:395092-407115 GCA_000441515.1 Elaeis oleifera | reverse complement strand
ATGGCGTACCAATACGAGACCGGTACGGTACGATACGAGACCGGTATGGGCGGTACGGGCGGTACGGCATTCCATGGTATTACTGTCTAAATTGATGATATCATAGACTCAGAAGGTTCTTGGAGGCAACAGCAGTGGAAGAAAAGCAGCATAAATGAGTGATGCCAAACAAACTCTAAGGTACATAAAGCAACTCAAAGCTGTCAATGAATTTCACCCATGATACAAATAGACTTACTGATATCTTCACATTATGCAAGTCATAACAAGGGAGAAAAGCTCATCCTGGAATCGCCAATTAATAAGTTAGCAATTATTTTGTCCTACATGGTGCACTCTTGACCAAAATGATACATAAGTGTGCACACCTGCATGCCTAAAATACACTGTGCAAAATAATATAAATACTTAAATAAGTCCACGTATACATGTACATGTGCACATATGTTGCAAATATTATACATCTCAATGAACATATGCATGAATCTATGTATGTGCATACGCATTTACATGAACTATTAATACATGCATCAACATGAATATGTGCATATACATGCATACTTGTATATATCCATCTATACGTGTATGCATGCATATATGTTGCAAAATATATGCATATCAATGAATATACATCATATGCACGAATATATACACATGCATATGTATCTATGTATAAACAATGTAAGTATGTATATATATTTATAATTTTATATGTATGCACATATATTATGTACACATTTTTCTAATAAATTTGATCTAATGGAGGCTCTAATTTTCTGAACAGTGCATTTGAATACCATATTTTAAGTCATGCATAATTCCACAAGATTAAGTAAATATGAGAATTACTTCTTCAAAATGCATCAAATGAATTGCTATTTAAAATTTTGTCGAGCATGAATTGAGTAACCATGAAGTAAACCATTCATGGAGGAAAAAAAAGGCACATCATGCAATCCTACAATAAATATGATCTGACTATTTAGTCAAGAAGTTATTCAGTCTCAAAGTAATAATAATGCTGCCATGCTGCCAACTGAAACTATCATAGTATAAAACAACTAGCTGCGACAAACCTAATGTTCTGCAATATTGGGCATTTCAAATTGTTTATCTCCAACCATAAGCTCATGTTGATAGCATAAAGTTCTGTAATAATTCATGGCCCAAAAAGATAAGATATAGAAAGAATATGAACGATAATTACTAATAACTGAATTTACAAGTGTTAATTTTTCCTAACTTTTTGCCCAAATTAAAACTTCTGTGGAAACAGCAAATGCAACATATAAACATATCTAGCTATTAGCATGCCATGACACTTGATTAAATAGGCAGCTATTAAACATAAAAGGGCTACTCATGAAGTCAAAATTATCTCACATCACATATAATAAACTTCGAAAATAAACCACTGAAGTAAAAATTATGAGTTCAACTCAGAACAGATTAAAAAAGTACCAAAAATTATTGCAATAAACTTCTTCTTCATGGTGTTGGAATACAGTTATAGAAATATGGTTTTACAAATCCTGATATGCCACAGGCTCGTTTCCAGAACCAAGGCCACAGTGTTCCTTAATATTGCTTCTCACTACTTCCAATCGAGTCAATTCCTCCTGATAAATAAATAATGGTGAAAATCATATAAATATAGGGCTTTTCATATATTTATTGTTTTTATTCTTCCAACCAATACAACAGAAAGTAAACAATTAAAAGTACATAAAAGTATATAACATCAAAATATATAACATCAAAATTTACCATCTTGTGTTATTTTGAAAACAAACACAATATAACACTTCCTAACATTACAGAGTTCAAAACCAACCCTCAAAAGCAGCATAAAGGTCTCTACAGTCTCCACCATTGGACAGGCATGGATCTCTTCTCTAAGTACACTCTGAAAGATGCATCAGGACATCAAAATTTTAAATAATAATAATAATAGGTCCATCATCTCATTTTTCTAACAATATGATAGTAACAAAATGGACAATATTATAATATTCTAATCCCAAAGGACTAAAGCTTCATAAAAATTGGTCATTTTAAAAAAAAAAAAAGGATTCCTAGTTCCTCGATCTAGCATCATATGTTCAGCTTTTCCCAAAATACTACCTCTTCTAGTGAGGTAAGATCTTTGCCGCCTTGTCTGGCCCTTAATAAGTTACCAGTACAGACTACACAATGACTCCTTAAAGGCTGCATGCTCAGAATTAGAAAGAGTGGACACAATTACTCCTTAGCGACTGGATGCTCAGAACAAGAAAGAATTACTAAAGATACATTATCGTTTAACCTTCTTTCCTACCACCAACCTCTCATGGCCTAAAGAAGAGAAACTTCACCACAAGTAATGCACAACTAAGAAATTATGGTGGTAGAAATTATAATTCCGTGCTTAGATTAAAACAACCATAAAGCATATGGAAGCTAGACATGCAAGTAATGGCATCTCAGTATTCTCAAAAGGAAAGAAAATGGCAAGTTAAGCAACAGCAACACAGTAAATGCTCGAACAGAAAATGGGAAATCTGCCAACATATGACGTAGGAACAGAAGATCACCCCAACAACTTTATTTGTTTTCAACTCATTTATCCCCATTGCAATCAGAATATTTAAGAAATACATAAGGATGAGAAGTTTCTCGAAAATAATCAAATCATAAATAGGATAGTCATTGCTGTTGGAATAGAATATCAAGACAACAAATCAAATCATAAATAGGAAAGTCCTTGGTGTTGGAATAGAATATCAAGACAACCACTCTTTTTTCCAACACATGTTGATCCCTATTGCAGACAGAAAACTAAAGAAACCAAGTAAGGGCAGTAGACTACAAGAAAATTGATTTAATCATGAAAAGGCTGGTTAATTCCTTGCAATGAACAGCTATCTCACAAAATCAAAGACCAGCAACTTAATTTAATAAATTAACTTGCAAATAACAATCTTGGGGATTCTTACAGTATCAGTCTAGATCACAAACGAGAGGACCTAGTAACTTAAAAATGGGCCTCAACATAACTATATAATGGATAAACAAACAATATAGTGATTGATGATCATGATGATGCCAACCTCCATTTATGACTCACATGCTCCTGACTAATGCAACTATGGCAAGAAATACACTTACCATGAGCCTCCAACAGAAACCACCTTTTGGTTCCACAGCTTAAGCTTGAGCAATGAAAGTTGCACTAAAATTGGTATTTGGAAAGAATTAGATGTAGTAGAAAGCAGATGAAAGTTTTGGATGTCGCATAAAGAAGATGCGAGCATATTTATATCAAAAATAAAGGCTGAACAGACAGAACAGAATCATGACACTGAAACATTTTGCCACATCTGGCTACCACAATAACAAACTAGACAGCAGCTAAGGGATATACCATGATCAAACAATCCATGTATGTAGCGTTATTTCTCAACCATAATAGGGAGAAAAAGCACGATTCAAGGACATAGGACTTTCCCTGCACCCCTCCATCCACAATTAAGCCACCTGTTCTAATCACACACAGGTGACGATGTGAGCCAGTTCCCATGGCAAATTTGTACAAGCCATCATACATCCCTAAGAATCAGTCATTACTTCTAGCTGAGTTCAACTATGGTAGACACACTTCTAATCCACTTTGAAAATATGATACATCATGCAGATGTTTTCCTTCTCCAATTCCCTCTTGTTCCCCCTAAAACTAGAGTTTCATAGATACACTAAGATTCTGTCCGGTAGAAGGAAAATAATTTGAAAAAGCAGGAGGCTGACATGACTTGATGGCGGTTGTTTATGATTGGTATTTGGAACAGATTATCCCTAAACAAAGTGAAACAATCAAAATTTTACTGGCAAAGTTCCCATAAACATAGAAATCCCAAATGAAAACTTCTATATAAGGAACACTATTGGCACAATTTATAGTTTCTTTGGAACACAAAACTCAGAAAAACTCAAAAGCCTCTTCTTGTGAGATCATAAGGGAAAACACATAGTTGAGTGATAAAATAGTAACAAACAATCCAGAAATTACACGATACACTAAAACACCAAGGAAAAACTTGGGAAATAAAAAGAAAACGCATAGTAGCTGAGAGCAAAGAAATATGCAAGCTCCGCAAAAACTCTTGAAGCACAAAAATACTGAAATATCCGGATGATATAACAAAGAATTAATGCATACGGAACCAGAAATCAAAAGACCACCCCTACGGCATGGAGAATCAAGACCAGACGCTCGATCAAAGATCCACAAATCCGAAAGACTAAAAAAAAACCAATCACCAAATTCCCCCATCCACACCTCGCCAAATTCCACTTTTTCCCTAGTCGACATATCAACACCAGGAAAGGAACGAAATCCACGAAAAAGAAGCACCTTTATGAAAGAATCAGCTGAGGACTGGAAGGAATCGGATGCCGAGGGGGTCAATCGGGGAGCTAGTGGCGCTGGCGGTGGGAGAGCTGCAGCTGCTGTGCCGTGCGCGGGGACTGGCCACATGTGCCGCCTCCGTTCCTTCCTCACCTTCCCGCCCATGCATAGCCTTGCATCTTCCCCGGTTTTGGTGGTTCCGATCCCTCCTCCGGCGCGAACCATCAATTCCCACCTCAATTCCTCCGCCACCTCCCCGTAATCGCTCAAACCCTAGAAACTTCCCGATCCTCCAAACCCTAGATCCGCCCCGTCGCACCCATCCACGGATCCCAAAATCCCCCAATAAATACGCGACGAGATACAAGCCCTAATCTGGACCCAGCGGGCGCCTCGGCCAGGCGGCCTCAAGATCGGATGGGTGGCTGATCGAATCGGAGGCGCCAGATGAGCGAGAGATCGATGAGGAGGAGGATGCGAGACCGGTGGGCGAGGAGATGGGAGCGGCGAAATCGATGGATTTCTAGAGAGATTTGGGTCGCGGTTTCCGCGATCTGATGAGAGAGAGAGAGAGAGAGAAGAGAGGAGATGGTTATTCACTTATTAGAGAGACCACGGCACGGTCGGCAAAGGGTGGCGTACTTGGCAGAGGAGGGCGGGCAGCACGGGCAGGGGGCGGGCAGCACGGGCAGCAAAAGAAGGGGGGGATAAGCTGCGACTCCTGAATCCTGGCTCCAGAGGGCAGCGGGGTTAGAGGGCATTTTGTACCGTTTCTTCTTCTGTGCTACGGATGCCGCGCCCGCTAACGTGCGGCGCTATCATGCGCCGCTAGTGACGCGTAAATACAGTGGACCAGCCAGGCGAGTCGCCGCAAGGGAAGATCATGTCTTCGACCTCCCGGCACACGCTGCTAACCTGCGCACCCGGATCGGAGAGTTTTTCCCTTTTTTTTTTCCTATTTGTTGACGAGACAAATAAAAGGATGGTAAAACTTTTCACATCCAACATGCCTGATGGGGAAATAAAAGTAGATGATAAGCGAAACTGGTCCCACCAAAGATCGTGTTTGGAACTAATTCTGGGAAAAACTTTTTCCTTCTCTTGTTATAATTATGATTAAAATAAGTGAGGTAATGGGGCCAGCCCTAGTGTCAACAAGTAAATTGATGGTTATTCCAATAGACACGCCCCTATGCTTGATAGCATGAGATTTTGGATTCTTTCAAATATTAGATAGTGCATCTCAGAATATCTAAACCTAAGTAATTAATTACCAGCATGCCTTCATTCCATTATATCAAAAAAAAAAAAGCTTGGCATCAAAAAAAAAATATCAAAGATGACATGCCATGTGACAGAAAGGATTGTTGTGATTTATAAGATCAACATAAATTATGAGATATTTAAGTAGAAAGAGTCATTCCTCCTATACTATTTCGAAGTTGTTTTCTAGTATAAGATTTCAAAAATATTTTATTTGATAATTCAAAAATATTTTATTGAAAGTAAAAAGTATGAAAATATTAAAAGTACAAGAATGATATTATTCATCCAAGTAGACCCAAACTTCCAATCTACCTGTCCTAACTCTAGCAGATTCTATTACATTATGTCCATTCACAACTGACTTACAAATCTTCATTTATTGCATTTCTCGGATGATGATCCAATGAGACGGATGATGGATTAAAAGTTATGATCCATCCTAATACGCGATATCATAGTGCAAAAGGAAAATACAAATTTATCGACATCTTTGGATTGATGATTTACTTAAATGAAAGATCATGATAGAATATCAAGTTCATACGAAATTCTTTTTCCATCAATAAGTCAACACTTACTTTTCAGCCAAAGAGAGATGTGAAAATTTGACAATGACATGATATCCCATTATTTGTCTTACCCCTATTTCTCTTGGAAATGTGCATTTTAGTTGGGTCCATTCATGAATTCCTTTTCAAACAACAACAAAGTCAACACATGCACTAGAGATTACATATATACTGAAAGCATTCTTCTTCTTTTTATTGGGCAAAGTAATTACTAATCACTAAATCTAAGACAAAATCAATTGGCATATATTTTTTCACATGATATAAATTAAAATAAAATTTGGTTCGATGTTGACAATAAAGCCTACCCGGACCTTTAGCATTTACCTTGAATGTGCTAATTAGCTTGATGGCAAGATCTCTTCAGCCTCTTTATAACAAATGCAAGATCAAGAACTCCTTTCATTAAGAGTCCATTCTTTTGTAGATATACGTCATAAAAAAATTGATCAACTTTTTCAGTAATTCACTTACTCATATTCTCATGCTTTTTAAAACAGATAAGTTGCTTTTTCATGAATAGCATTTACCCATGAAATAACAAAATCTTATCCACTTAGGAGGTGACTAAATCATTTTTATTAACTGAAAGATAATCTTTTTAATTCATTATTAATATACTCTTAACCTTATAATATTAATATAATAATAATATAATATATTATAATATAATATATCATAATAATATAATATTATATTATATTATATCATAATATTTATATAATATATATTATAATATTATATATTATATTATATTATGAAAGATATTTTGAAAAATATGTATAGATCTTAGCAACTTATCCAGAAAACTAGTAATACAAAAGAATATGAATAATAGATTTTTAAGTTATTTTTTAATACATAAAATAATATGAATAAATTATTTTTCTATCTAAATATTGTTTGAAAAATACTTATCCAGAAAATATAGATTTCTGAATAAAAATTTTTAGCCTCAAAAGAATGAGCCCTAAGAAGATTCTAGAGGTTTAGAGGAATTTGCGAGGTCACCCTCCCATCCTTGTCAGGTGCCATGTTGCTTCAAGATTTCTTAAGAACATGTGTTAAAATGTGGTTGTGGCTAATGTCTTGGATCAAACCTTTTATTTCTAACATTCATACTTCCTTTACTATTACCAAAATAAAATTCCTCCATCTTACTTCCTTTTGTCATTTTATATACACAACATTTGTATGTATTAACTTTGTTCTAGGTGCCAAGAAATTGGCAATAAGAAGGTAGAAAATAAAGATAGAAGTATCTAACATTTCAACACACCCAAAATATTTTTTTGGTAAGAATAGTATATATTTTGCAAATTATAATTCATGAGATACATATGTTTAACTTCTCTTCGAAAGATTTATAGTTATGGCAAGCATGGCGTACATAATTATGAACAAGGTTTTGTGTCTCTTTTTTCTTTTTAATAAATATTGTTCCAGTAGAATAGATCATGAACAATATAATAAACATGCTAATAGTTTCTATGAGCCCAAAGTTCCCTTTTGAGGCTTTTTTTTTTATTGAATATGGACAAGCAAAATAATTCTCATTTAAGGGGGGAAGTCATATTACTTAGACTGACCTTTGAAGTTTTTTATGATTACTAAATTAGAATTTGAGATAAACAAGTACAAAGTATCCTAAAATATTGGGTAAGAGGATTGCATCCCAAGGGAGGCCATATAATAAACACATCTGCAAGTTTAGTTTCTTTAATTTCATAGTACCTTAAATGTTGATTTATATTTAACTTATGAACCTGTGTCTTTATCGAATTGCTATAGTTTTTACAACAACTACATTGCCTAAAGCAGTAGTTGATGTCACTGTTAGTTGGTAATTAACATTCTTGAGTTGCTCCATTCTCTCATCTCATCTACTGCAAAATCTACAACTTCTTCAAAGCATAAATAAACCCCTAGTTATTAGTAGCTAAAGCCTCTTACATCAAAGGGTGAGAAAGCCAAGACTCAAAGGGTGAGAAAGCCAAAACAAATATGACTTCCGTCTCCATTTGCAAGGGTCATGCTATAATTTTTTGAAATTTACAATTCATTAACTATCCTCTCTTTTTTTTTTGTCCTTATTTCATGATACCCTCATAACTCTCAATATTGACATCTAATGCACCAATATTAATTATATATGATATTATGCATGTATGATTGCTTTTTCCTTTTTTACTTTTGATCGTACACATCTGGTAGATCCACAGCACATAAGGGCTAAAAAATAGTATAGCATGGATCTAAATTGGATTTCTATCATTTGTTATTAGATTTGAATAAATTTGGAGCCTTAACCTGGTGAGCACGCCAAGGCTTAAATAGAAAAAGTATATAAGAATTTGTATGGATATGTATTTAGTATTACATCTACTATACACTGGAGAAATCCTAAGTTTTTGTATCAAATCAAGGATCCTACATAATACTTCCAGATTAGTCTTTTTAGATAAGATCTCGAGTTATTACACTTACTTTACAATGCACCAATCTTATGGCAACCTCTCTCCACATTCTGATTCTATTTTCAAACTATACAAAATTGAAATGATTAGAAGTTATCATGATACCGTTTTCCTCTTTTGCAGGGTAAATAACTTATTTCCATATGTTTTACAAGATGGATATAACATAGGATCTTCATCACCTTTCTATTCAAAACTTTATGCATACAAGAACCCAAATATTTATATATAAAAAGATTATGATCCTTATAACTTCATCAAATTGTAATGTTGCTAGAGATTTGCTATGTATAGATACTAGAATCTATTCATGATCACCAAAAACAGTAGATTTGCTATGTATCTTAGCATGTTTATGTCAAGTATTAATTTATTAGCATTAATTTGTATAAAAGAGTAATCGAAAATCCATAAAGCAAAGCACAAGAGAAAATTATAAATAAAATTTGATTTTAAAATAAAAAATAAATATATACGATATATAGAGAACTAGAAATAAATTTTCAGCTCTACTTTCAACTTAAAAGCAGCTCTCCAAATGAGTTTTATATAAAATATATACTCATTTCAAATATAAGTTAAAAGCAACTATCCATTTTGACTGAAATTATCTTTATACCTTATATTCTTTAAAATACTGTAGTATTACATTATCATAGTGTAGTATTTTTTACAATAAGATAGTATTACATTATATTAGCATAATATTTTTTATAATAATACAGTGTTACTTTATTATATTATATTAGTGTAGTATTCTTTATAATAAATAGTATTACATTATATTAGTGTAGTATTCCTTCATAATAATACAGTATTGCTTTATTGTATTATATTAGTATAGTATTCCTTTACAATAAGATGGTATACATTATCATAGTGTAGTATTCTTTTATTATAGTATTACTTTACAACAATGCATTATTAATTTATAATAATATAGTGTTATTTTTATTATAGTGTAGTATTATTTTATAATAGTATAGTATTATTTTATAGGCTTTTGCGACTGTGCTCTTTTATTATAGTTTATTATAAAAGATATTTTTGGTATTACCTATTATCATTTTTATATATTTTATTATATTTAAAAAATATTTTTTTAGATTTCTTCTTCCTCCTCATGGCTTCACTACGCCAAACCCCCACCCTCATCGGTGCCACTCGCAGCTCCTCCACGCACCCCCCTGACACCCTGCACCACCACACGGTCTTGCACCACCACCCGACCCCCCGCACCTCCACCGTACCATATTAAAAAAAATATTTTTTTTAGATTTCTTCTTCCTCCTCATGGCTTCACCATGCTGAACCCCCCACCCCACCAGTGCCACCCACGGCTCCTCCCTGCGCCTCCTCCGTGCCACCACCTAGCCTCCTGCGCTGCCTCCATGCCACCACTTAGTTTCTTTTTTTCCTTTCTTTTCCTCCATGTGGCTTCATCGTGCCCAAACCCCCACCCCATCGGTGCCACCCGTGGCCCTCCGTGGCCTCCTTAGCCTGTCGTGCCTCCATTGCTCCTCTAGCACCACAACCCCCCACGGCCCACGCCTCCTCCAAGCCACCAGCCCCTTAATGGCCCGCACCTCCTCCGCTCCCAATCCCCCATCCCTCCCGTGCCCGTGGCAGCTCCGCATCCCCATCTTTGGCGCTCGTGGCTGCTCTGCACCACCCCACCACGGCTTCTCCGCACCACCACAACTCCCCTCCTACCCTCATGGTAGCCCAGGGCTTCTCTGCACCCCTACCCCACCCTGTGGTGGCTCGAGGCTTCTCTGTGTGCTCCCTCTCCGCTCCTTTCTCTTTGTCCCTAGTTGCTTTGCGCCGCCCCATCGCGGCTTCTCCATGCCACCACAAGCCCCCACCCACCAGCAGCCTGTCGCTTCTCCGCACATCCCTCCTTGGTGCCCAACGCAAGCTCGCAGTCCCACCCTACCTCGACCGCAACTTCTCTGTGCCTCCTCCACCTTAGATGGCCTATGAAGAGAAATATTTTTTAAAAAATAATTTAATCATTGCATAAACAATCTTGATCTTTAAAATATTTACTATACCAGCTATGCACCTAAGCACCTCAACTTGTTGAAATTCGGATAGTCCCTCTTTAATCCGACGGTCAGAAATAGATAAATAATAAAAGAATAAATATCCTTTGGAGTACCGTAGTAAAATCTTACTTTATAATAATGTAGTGTTGCTTTATAACTACAAAAGTAATTGGGTCATTTCATCCCATTTGGGTAGTTACTTTTAAGTTATATTTTAAATGGAGATGATTTTTATTTGAAACTTAAGTGGACAGCTACTTTTAAGTTTAAATTCAATTAGATATTTCTAAGATATAATTTATAAAACAACAAATATGTGTTAATTGGATATGAACAAATGGTATAAGAAGCATATATGGTAATTGTATTTAGTTTGTAATGATTCTTTTATCTAAAAAGAACGAGAATGCAAGCCGATTTGCCATAAAACACTACTCATAAAACAAGCTATTTCAATTTTTATGACACATCAATTTTTATTTTCAAAAATAACTGGCATCGAAAGCACCTAAATAAATATATATAATAATTTTTTTAAGCTGCCTCCCTATTGTATCAGTTGTGCTCTACATGTACTATGCCTATCCAAAAATATTGGTTCTCCTTTGCCAACAAAAAAAAATCTTGCTTCTCTAAATGCTGTTATTATTTATATATATAGGAAGCGTATCAAGTGAGAGGAGTATCTTATTATGAGATATGAGAGGATATAATAATAACCCTTGGATCCATATCAATGGTTCAGATGAGTACTGCGCATGCTCACATGCGTGTATTAAAAAAATTTAAAAATAAGGATGGATAAACACTAAGATTATGTTTGGTAGCTGACAATCTATTCGAATTGCTAGCAATTTAAAGAGACCCCACCAGATTACCATGTTTGGTATACTTTTTGGATTGATAATCCAGATTATCCAGGGAAGGGTGGCTATTTAGATTATCATTATTTGATAATTTATAATAAATTTTGGATGAAACTATCCTCCTCCCTCCTCGCGTGGTGTCACCCGTCGCTCGCCCATGCCTCCGATAGCAGGGCCGCCTCCTGTTGGAATTCGAGATTTGGGGCATGCATGTGTATTTCAAAATTTTATTTTCTAAACACCACAGTAAAATACAAGATTAAAATACTTTTAATCTAAATTATACATGCATAAAAATATAAAACCATAAAGATCTAGTTACGTACTGAAATTGACATATGCTGAAATTCAGATGTGATCAAATCGCTTATCTATTTGCAATCTCTTTCTTCAAATCTGGATCTGAAAGAGAA
>KE504713.1:382850-395072 GCA_000441515.1 Elaeis oleifera | reverse complement strand
AAGATCTAGTTTACGTACTGAAATTGACATATGCTGAAATTCAGATGTGATCAAATCGCTTATCTATTTTGCAATCTCTTTCTTCAAATCTGGATCTGAAAGAGAAGAGATTTTTTTTAGACATATAAGTGTCAGACCTCTATGGGTATCTACTCGGGATCAGTCTGAAATAGTCCTCTTTAAGTTAAATTTTTTTTCTAAAAAATTCAGCCTGCTGAATCTGAATGAAGCCTGGATCGCGATCAACACTTGATCTCTTTTTTTGATCTTCTTCTTCTCTTCTTCTCTTGCCTTTCTCTCCTTGAATTATGCTGCCACCAGCAGGTGGAAACCAGCACAAGGTGGACGCCCAAGTGCCCTTGGTGTGGAGGAGAAGTGGGACGCCCAAGGTGTGGGGCATGTGGGACGCCAAGGGAGAAGAGAGGGAGAGAGGAAGAGAGGGTGTGAGGGGATCTCTAAGAGGTATGGGGCTTGCTGGTTGGATGCTTTAGGGATCTTAGAGGAGGTCTCTTTAAATAGGCATGAGGATTGAATCCTATTCAATCTCATAATACAAGTCCTACTTGCATTAAGTTTCTTAATAACTTAAGTTATTCCACTTATATTAAAATCCTATTAGGCACCAACTCTTGGAGCCCTTACACCCACATAAATACACCCTCTTTTGCACCCAAAGAAAGCTCCAAATGAAATCAAAAGGCCCTCTAATCATGAGACACGCTCAATTTGATCTAATCAAGGTGGTATCCTATAATAACTATCAAGAAAATTAATTAGAGACTTGCACCCTAAATTTATGTGATCCAAAATCTTAGACACCAACAATTAGAGTCAAATGAATATAATTCATTTAGATTATTAGCAGATAATTAAATTTAAATTATCTTATTAAATAAGAAATCCAAATGAAAAGAAGAAATCTGGTCCAACCATGTGCTAGCAAGATTACCTTGAACCCAATCGAATTTTTCTAAACCCAATTGATACTTCATAAGCTCAATTACTTATTCCAGACCTAATCTCTTTGTTGTGTAACCCCATAGGTTTAATTCTATCTGGTAGTGAGATATACAATAATCTCTATTAATGTATCATTGAAACTCTTTTCAATGGATCAGAACAATTTCACTCTAAGTCATCAAGGATTGTCGATCCAGAACAATCCTAGTGAGCTTTCACAATCCATCAATGACATCTAGCAGTATGTAGTGACAATCCAGTATAACTGAAATAAATCTCTAGGTGTAGTTAACATGTGATTCAGTCCCTCTATCATGAGTTTTGACTAGATGATAGGTCATAGATAAATCATCAAACCTCAACATCAGTCATATGATAAATTTGATTAGCTCAAGTCTAAATTATAATTTCTATGAAAATTTTTTCTATCAATCATACTACTGTAGCCACAGATTCTCGGACTTAGCCTTTCAAATCTCATAGGACCACTCATTTCTATCAAGATCGATAGATTACATCTTGATGCACATTCTATTCCTACAATGGACCAACTGTCGTCAATATCTACTATAAAGACTCATTGAGATCCATGTTTATATGTCAATCAAACTCCAGCAGCCACATTGTAAGCAGCAGTACCATCTCAAGTCAAAGGATCAGTCACACAACTACAGCATCGAGATGATCACTGATAATCGAGTAGAAATCCAAATGATCTCTCATATGGTCACACTCAGTACTAGTTGTTCTCTAACAACTACTTACAATTATCGTCCAGTGTCTCTACACTGTAGACTAAAGACTTATCTATCTCGAAAGAAGCGATCTGTGCATCGATTTATCTGGATCGATCACCGTCCTCATGATAATCCTATGATCGGAAATATTTAGAAATTAAATACATGTCTTTAATTCTCAACACCTTGAGAATATGTATCGATAGCTAATTTTATGGACGATTCAAGGACACATCATACTTGAATGAAAATAATTTATCCTTTTATTGGTCATATCAATGTATTAAGTATAAAATTATATCCTAAATTTATTACAATATGTCAGTCATATTGACTTCTAGGACATACATCTAACACCTCCTACGTTGCCATCGTGGCTCTCGCTGTCGTCCTTCCCACCGCCACCACCCATCCCACAGTCTTCTTCCTCACGACGGGCAGTGAAAAGATGGGGGGCCAAAACTAGTGCTCTCCTCTACAAAATTCGACTGACGATGATCGAAAATCAGTCGATCGATGGGCCGCCATCGTCTCCTTATTAGCAGCCATCGGCAATCAAGGAAACCATCGATCTATTAAGATCCGATGATTTTAAGGGATGACCGCATGTGGAAAGAGGAGACAACCAGTCGGCCATCTCTTTCCTAACCCTCGCCGCCTTCTTCCATCAGCACGGCCTTCGATGGGGTGGGTGAGGACGGTGATGTGGGTGGGTGAGGGCAGCGATGGAGGCGACTGCGAGAGGCATAAGGTGTGGGTTCATCAGGGGGCCAGGGGACAATGTGGGAGGGTGGGAAGAGGCACGGACGGCTGGGGGCGGTGCCGAAGGTGCGACAGCCAGGGGTGGAGGAGAGGAGGGAGGGGTGTGGCGTGCGGGGGAAGAAGAAGGAAGGAGAAAAAAATAAATAATAATAATTATTATTATTATTAAAAACAATAAAATTAATAATTGATTATTAATTAAAAATAATTTTTTCGTATAATAATTTTATCATTAAAAAATTAAATAAATATTTAAAATACTAAACTAATAATAAGAATATTTTAAAAATTTGATATTACATTACCAGTAATCTGATTATCATGCCAAACATGTTGTTAGATAGTATCCTAAATACCTCAGATTTGGTGTGTTGTCCTTGATACCTCTGATCGGCGAGCTGTCTATGTAGTCACCGATCCCAATGTAGAACTGAGGTACATAGAGAGAACTATTTATCTATGATCTGTTGTACGGGCTATTTACCTCGGCTAGCCTTCCATAACCTCAGTCGATCAGCTCTCGAGCACATGCTCTAGCTGTCCACCCCGAGTCGATGGGCTCAAGCATAACCAACTCCCCTAATTTTGTGAGAGTGATTGAAAGTTGAAATATCTCGCTCGCTATGGCATGTTGAATGGTCCTGCAATTTCGAAATTGTACGATCTCATAGCTGTTCAACCAACTGTCTGACGACATTCTTTATAAATCACCAAAGCCCTGAGGACCAAGGTAAGTTAAATAATCTCTCTCAGAGAACTCGTTGCTGCTTTCTTTGTTCTCTGAATCTGATTGGAGCATCGAAAGGTCTTCGCAGGAGCGAAAATCTCATGTTCGGACTTCTTTTGTAGGTCACTCCAGTACTCCCTGTGCAAGGACCAGGCATCCGCCTTCCGACCTAATCGAAACAAGTAGCAACAGATAAAAAAGGGCTAATCTTCATTATGCTACTAAAGCGAACATCATCCCAGCTCTCCCATGCCGCCACCTCTCACCGGACAGAAAGCCAGCCCAATAGCCAGGCACAGCCACTGGCAATGGAGACTCTTCCGCCAACCCAACCAGCGATGGTCACGGCAGATCAGTTCAACCTGCTTTTTCAATAAGTTCAAAATTTGATGGCTGCTATTCAAGCGGTCTAGATTGTTCTTGCGCCTCCTTATGTGGCACCACAGCTTGCTCAGGCTGCCTCGGCACCTCCCTTGGCAGTGCAACAGGTGGTTCTCTCGACAGCACCTCCTGCGATGGTGCCCTCACTACAGCCAGAGCCGTGTACGCCTCCTCAGAGCCCAGAGAGGAGGTAGGCCCACCAAAGCTATCCCAGGGTCCAGCAGCCAATCGGATGACGATCTCCTAGTCCACAATCAAGACATGATTCAACCCCTGATCATCATTCTCTCCAATATTTTGAGGCCTACACTGTCCAAGATCTTGCCATCGAAAGATGATTCCGGACACTTGATAAGAGGATAAATAAGAAGATCGAGAATGCTCTTAACAATAACTTCTTAGCACAACCCTACAAGGGGTTCAATAGTGAGCCATTCTTTGTTCCAAGGATAATACAGAAGCCACTCTCTCGGCACTTCAAGTTTCGCCAGCTCGAGATCTACGACAGGCCCACCAATCTCATCAATCATTTGAAACTTTCAAAGCGGCAATGCTCCTCCAGGGGGTATCTGATGCCATCCTCTGTCGAGCATTCCCTCCTACTCTTCAAGGGGTGGCTCGACAGTGGTATTCAAGTTTGAAGCTGGCTTCCATCCACTCCTTTGAGGAGCTGTGTCAGTCTTTTATCGGTCACTTTGTCAGCAATCGGCAACAAAAGAAGTAGTCCGATTATCTTTACACCATCAAACAAAAAGAGGGCAAGTCGATCCACATCTATGTTAACCGTTTTGATATTACAACTCTGGAAGTTCGCGATCGGGACTAGTCGACTGTGATGGTCGCAATGATGGACAACCTATTGAAGAACGATTTGAAAAAATTGTTGACAAAACTTATTCCCAAAATTTTTTGGACATGCTTGCCTGTGCGGAGAAGTATGCCCTCATGGAGGAGGTTTTTGTACAAGAGACCCTTGTCAATTCTGTGGCGGCAGGGTAGAGCGAGGAGCATTTTCTAAGGCAAAAGGGAAGAACTCGTCAGTGCTCCCGATCCCCATTCCAGAGGTGGAAGAATGGAGGCTCTCGAAACCATCGATCTCAAAGTCCTCAAAGAAGGGATCGACAACCCTCACCTCCTAAGCGTTATACTAACTACATGCCTTTGAATGTTTTCAGGAGAAGGTACTAATGGAGATACGAGTCGAGCTGCTTGAGCCTCTAAAAATATGGACGAAGTCAGAGCATTGCCGTGACCCAAATAAATATTGCTTCTACCATTGGAAGAACGGCCATGACACTGAAGATTGCATTCAGCTCTGAGACGAGATTGAAAAGCTTATTATGCAGAGGAGGCTGAATCACTTTGTTCGGAGGCGGCACCTCAACGTCGACCTTTGAGAGCTCAACAGTTACCTCCTTTGCCTCAACAACCATTTTCTTTGCCTCAACCACAGTCGGTATCGGTGTAGCAGGATAAACAGGAAACAAGGAGACAGGCAACAGTAGAAGATCGATCCATCCGAGGAGAAATCCATATGCTAACTGGAGGATCATCCGAATAAGTGAAGCTTCCAGAGGTGAAGAAGCCAAGGCTCAAAGATAAGCACGAAGATGTTATTTCTTCACTGAGCGAGATGTAGAGGGTATACTAGCTCCGTATAATGATGCGATGGTTGTAACGACGAATATCGCTGACTTTAATGTGCAACGTATATTCATTGATAATGAAAACTCAATCGATATTTTATATTTTTTGTCTTTGCCCAAAAGGACTTTACACCAAATCAGCTAAGTAAATTTGATACCCCGATTCAGGATTTCTGTGGAGGTTTCATGATCCCGAAGGAAATGATCAAGCTGCCCATCACAGTGGGTACTACACCTAAACGGACAATGATCCAAGTCAAGTTTTGGTGGTCAAGCTCCCTTTAGTTTACAATGCAATCCTTGACCATCCAAGCTTATGGACTCTAAAGGCCATGGTGTTGAGATACTACTTGATGGTGAAGTTTCCAACCCCGAATGGAATAGGACAAATCAGAGGTAACCAAGCCATGGCTCGATAGTGTTTCACTGCCAAACTTCAAATAGAAAGCCAGCCATCTGAGGCAGAGATCCAACCTAAACTTTCTATTGGGTTGGATGCCCGAGATGATTTGTTCGAAGAACGAGCCCAGCCATCCAAGGGCCTCCTGAAGATTTTGCTGAGAAAAGAGAATCTCCAACAAATAATGAAGATCAGCTCACATCTAGATGAGGTAACAAAAGACTGACTAACTGCTCTTTGTAGAAAAATATAGATCTCTTCACCTAGTCAGCTGCAAAAATTTTTGACATTGACCCTGAGGTGATGTCTCATCATTTGAAGGCGGATCCAACTTGCTGATCAATGAAGCACAAGAAGCGAAGCTTCACCCCAAAGCGTCAGAAGGCCATGTCTGAAGAAGTAGACAAACTACTCAAAGCTGGCTTCATCAAAGAAGCAATGTACTCGAATTGACTGGTGAATGTTATCCTGATCAAAAAGATGAATAGAAAGTGGCACATGTGCATCGACTTCATCGATCTAAGCAGGGTCTGCCTCAAAGACAGCTACTCGTTGCCTTGAATAGACCAAATGATGGATGCTACTTTTGGACATAAGCTCCTAAGCTTCATGGATGCCTTTTTCGACTATAATCATATCCGGATGGCATCTGAAGATGAAGAAAAATAGCCTTTATTACTAATCATGGGCTTTATTTTTATAGGATAATGTCCTTCGGCTTAAAAAATACAGAGACGATCTATCAACGATTGGTGGACAAGATCTTTAAAGATCAACTCGACCGCAATATAGAGACGTATGTAGATGATATGCTGGTTAAGAGCCGTATAGTCTCAAACCATATTGCTGACCTCTAAGAGACTTTCGATACCCTCTATCGATTTCAGATGAGGCTGAACCCAGTGAAGTGTGCCTTTGGAGTTACCACTGGAAAGTTTCTTGAATTTATGATCTCACAAAAAGACATTGAGATGAATCTCGAGAAGATCATGGCAATTCTTGAGATGACTCCATCGAGAACAGTTGGGAAGGTGTAGTGTCTCATTGACAGAATCACTTCGCTTAATTGCTTCATCTCCAGATCGATCAAAAAGTGTCTCCCATTCTTCCAAACCCTCAGGCAGCCAAAGGACTTCCAACAGACTATTGAATGCCAAAAAGTATTTAAGGAGTTAAAGCAATATCTTAGCTCTCCACCGTTGCTTATGAAGCCTCAACTTAGTGAGGAGCTGCTGTTATACCTCGCTATCTCTCCAGTGGCGATCATCGTAGTTCTCATTCAGAAGAAAGACGGATTCAAAAGCCAATACATTACACCAGCAAAGTTCTTCATGATACCGTGATCAGATATCAAAATTGAAAAGTTAATTTTTACATTGGTCGTCACGGCAAGAAAATTTAGATCTTATTTTCAGGCCCATACTGTCGTGCCGCTCATTGACCAATCAATCAAGGCCATTCTCCACTGGCCAGACATATCGGGACGAATTGCAAAGTGGGCTCTTGAACTTGCCAAATTGGACATGTAGTACCGTCCGAGACCCTCCATCAAAGCTGAGGTGCTAGTGGACTTCATCTTGAAATGCACCATTCCGAACGAGTAGAGTTCACAAGATAGAGAAGGCTCAAGAGCTGATGCGGGCTCAAAAACTGGTAAAAGCTCAAGGAATGAGGAGGCAGATGTAGGATTTGACTCTGAGGAGGTATGGATGCTATACGTCAATGGCTCATCAAATGCTTCTGGAGCCGGGGGTCGGACTGATCTTAACTGATTCTGAAGACGATGTTGCGGGATATGCATTGCGCTTTGAATTTCTAGCCACCAAACATGAGGCAAAATATGAGGTTTTGCTTGTTGAACTCAAGATGGCAAGAGAAGTAGGAGCCCAACACCTAAAGGTCTTCAACAACTCTCAACTGGTGATGGGACATATAAGTGGTGAATACGAGGTATGAGAGGAGAATATAAAGAGGTATCTCCATAAGGTAAATGATCTAACCTTAGTCTTTTTGAGTTGTGACATTTGACAGGTCCCTAGAAGGAAAACGCCAGGGTAGATGCACTATCAAAGTTAGCAGCCTTGCTGCCGACCGATCTAAAAAAGAGACCTACTTTGAAATATTAAAAATCTCGAGTCTCGAGAAGCCTCTTGTCATCCAACAAGTTGACAAAGAATCCTATTGGATCGACCCCTGTTGAAGTATCTGCGATCAGCAGAACTACCGCCCGATCGCAGAAAAGCTCGGAAGATAAGAAACAAGCCGCTCGTTACATCATGTATGATGACAAGCTCTACAAGCTATCTTTTCTATACCCCTGCTAAAATGCTTACGTCCATCCAAGACTGATTATGCATTACAGGAGGTCTATGAAGGGATCTGCGGAAGTCACTTAAGAGGTAGGTCCCTATCCTATAAGATCCTTCGACAAGAATACTACTGGCCCACAACACAGCAAGATGTAGGTACTTTTGTCAAGAAGTACGATCGGTGCCTGAGAAATTCCAATATCCAATACCAGCCAGCAGCGCTTCTGACTCTAATCAGTGCCCTATGGCCATTTGCTCAGTGAGGTATAGATATTTTTAGCCCCTTCCCTCTCATGTCGGATTAGCACAAGTTTCTCTTGATAGCCATCGACTATTTCACAAAATGGATCAAGATCGAGCTTCTTGCTCGCATCATCGAGGCAAAATAAAAGATTTTATTAAAAATCTATCATCTGCCGCTATGGTCTTTTTAGAGTACTGATTATGGACAACGACAGACAGTTCAATGGTGCTCGACTTCGTAAATTTTACAGAGAGCATGAAATAGAGTACCACTTCACTTGGGTCGGCCACCCATAGGCAAATGAAGAGATAGAGATAACCAACAGAACTTTTTTCTAGGGCTTGAAGGTCAGAATAGATCAGACTGGGGGGTCATGGATAGATGAGCTTCATCATGTGCTGTGGGCTTACTGAACTACTCAGAGACTCCCAATCGGAGAGACTCCTTTCAACCTTGCATTTGGGATTGAGGCAGTTAGTCCTGTGGAGTTTGGGCTCCCATCCCTTAAAGTGAAAGAATATAATGAAGTCACCAACTCAATGTGGCTCCGGGCTAACCTCGATTTGATCGAAGAAAGCAGAGAGCACGTCGCTGTGAGGATGGCCGCCTATCACTAGAGAGTGGACAAGTATTATAATACCCGAGTCAAGACCAAGGAGTTCCAAGTTGGCGACCTGGTATTGCGACAAGTTGAGATATCACAACCCACTAAGTAGGAGAAGTTATCACTTGAGTGGGAAGGTCCTTATCAGATGGATGAAGTAATGCACCTTGGAACCTATCAGCTGAAGCAGCTTGACGGCACTCCACTTTCTAGATCGTGGAATTCGGCCAACCTCCATATGTATTATTAATAAGGATGTTGTAACATCTTATTCTCACATACATGAAGTTTCAGATTTATTAATTCTTGTTTGTGCATAAAAAATGGCTTGAAAAATTGATCAATATCTCAACGACTTAGAGGCGGGGCTAACTTATAAGACCCCTACAGAGTAAAAGTCATAAAAGAAATGGAAGGAGACCCAAAGGGACCTCTAAAGGGTTAACTTACAAGACCCTTAATCTATAATTACGAACAGAGCAAAAATATCGCTTGCATCAGCGAGCGGAGTGAAAATATTGCTCATATCTTCTAGCAGAGCAAAAATATCGCTCGCATCAACGAGCAAAGTAAAATACTGCTCATATTTTTGAGCAGAGCAAAAATACCGTTCGCATTAGCAAGTAAAGCAAAAATACCGTTTATATTTTTTAGAAGAGCAAAAATACCACTCGCATCAGCGAGTAGAGCAAAAATGTCACTCATAATTTCGAGCAGAGCAAAAATATTACTCGTATCAGTGAGCAGAGCAAAAATACTGCTTATATTTTCGAGCAAAGCAAAAATATTACTTGCATCAGCGAGCAGAGCAAAAATGTTGCTCACATTTTCGAGCAGAGCAAAAATATCACTCATATCAACAAGCAGAGCAAGGGCACTGCTCGAATAATTGCCTTCGATCTATTGACTTAGGAAGACTTTTTGATTGGGACTGTTGTCATCAAGGCTCCTCTGCTCGAGATAGTTTAGCTCTGATTTCATGATAAAGTTCGATCCTTTAAATCAGGATGGATTCATCTAAAATCCTTAAGATTGGAACTGCATCATATACCTTACTAGTTGGGACAACTTTAAGTTTCATAAATCAGGGTTAGCCTCTGCATGTTGAGTAAGAAATACGCATGCATAAATAAAGAGAATGCAAATGATAGGAAGGATAATTTTTTTTATTCAAATATTTATAGAAAAAAATGGGGCTTGTAGCACCACCTTATAAAAAAAAGAAAGAAAAGAGAGGAGATGAGGAGGCTTAGTCCTCATCTGATGAGAAGGTCCTCGTCTTTTCGACGCTATTCTTAGGCTGGAGGAATTGGAGCTTCAAATACGGTATTATCTACAGCAAGTGGGCCTTACAATCCTCGAAATCAAAAATAAAGGCGGCAGCAGCAATGTCGACAACCTCCTTAAACTCCACACAGGCTCAGGACTCCTCGACACAGTGTGTTCGGATACTAGGCAAATTCTGCCTAGACTGACGGGTACATTCACTCTCAGAAGGTGGCAGGATCCGAGGGTTGGAGGGCGCCCCATAAGAGAAAGATGGTCCGACACACCTAGTCCTTCCCTCTCTCGGACTGCTCTCACGAAGGCCCTCCGCTCCTTTACCCTGATCTTGATTGCTGACAAGGGTGGATACAGAGGTGATGCCATTACGACGAAGGGAAGAAAAGTTCCTGCAAAGAGAGAGACGAAAAGTAGGGATCAACTGATCTTCGGCCCCTATTTATAGACGTCAGTGCCCACTTCAACCGTCAGTTAATAAGTTTGAAGGAACATGGTTGTCCATCGAGCAATAAATGATGTATTTTTTCACTACTAAAATAAATTCAAGCGATGCTTCGTGGATCAATGTAGGACCACGTGGTGTACGCTTACAGGCCCTGCATTCTTTTTAGGTATTATCCTATCGAAAGAGTTAGCAGAAGTTATTCTCCATGACTACTCACATTGAAAAGTGCGAGGTAAAGATGCCATCCAAACAATTACTTCAGATCAGCGAGCGCAAATAATTACCTCAGATTGGTGAGTGCAAACAACCGCCTTCGATCGGCATGAGTGAGCAATTGCCCTTGATCGACCCTAATTTAAACCGACTTGGCTATCATTGATGTTCTTTGCTTGGAACACTCCTTTCTACTGTTGGAACTAAGTTCGCTACGAAGCCTAGTATCCAAAATCAACTTATGCGCTGAATAAGAGTGTGCAATCGCAAGTGAAAGGCAGAAAATAAGAAAATGAACAAACTTTATACATTTATTCTCTATAAAATATTTACAATGAAGTTTTTACAATGATCTTGGAAGGTCTGGGTACAAAGAAAAGAGAAGAAAAACCTAAGCCTAAGAAGTGGCATCCGGAGCAAAGGCATCTGCTGCGGGCGCATCGATTGTAGTGGGATCCCAGACTTTGTCCAAAAAATCCAGATTGAGCTTAGGATATTTGACAGTGACTCTATCTCAAACCGACTGCCTCCTGGCATCGTAGATATCGACGAAAATTCAACCTTCTCGTCCTCGTACTCAGCTAATGCTGGAAAGTCTGCAACGACCTTTGAAGCAGCCTCAGCTGCACTCTTTTCTACTGTCTCGGCCGCGGCCTTACTCTCCTCCAAGAGAGTTTCAAGCTTTTTTATTTTCACTATCTAAGCTTTTTGGATGCTTATTAGTTGGTGATTCTTTTCGACAGCTCCTCTTAGGACATTCTCGACGTCCTCAGCCCTCCTGATGGCCTTGTCGGCCCTCATGGCGACCTCCCTAGCTTTCCTCAAGGCCTGATCTTTTATTGTTTTGAGTGTTTTGACAGTGACTTGATGTTTCTTGCTTCAGCCAAATGCTCATAGGCACTTTTCATGTACTCATGCAAATAATAGACGAGCTGCCAAAAGATATCTCTGATCAGCAAGGCTTGGTGAGTACATATTTAAACTAAATAGAACTTCAGAAGTATTGACTTACCTGGATGATGGTCTCCATGACCACTTTCCTCATCTCTTTGCGCGGCATAGCTAACAGCTTAGTCACGTCAGCTGGGAGGAGCATTCCAATGAAGAGCTCATGCGCCAGCTTGTAATCCTCTAAAGTTGAAGCCTCTAGCTCTAGTCTGATTGGCGCAGTTTCAAAAACTCTAGCTGATGCTGTCCTAGAAGTCCCGACTATCTTGACAGGCACTTCCTCAAGGAAGAGTCAATGGCTCGAGGGCTTGGTAGAGCTGGCAGACTCAAAGGGGCTGGCAGGCTCAGAGCTTCTTCTCAGAAGCTGAGGCAACCGATGAGCCGACCTCACAATTCTAGAGTTGTCCACTCGAAGAGGTTCGAGATCTTTAGGATCTCCTGATCTAGAAGCTGGCGGCATGGGAGAACTTGCAACACTGCTGCGGATGCTCCGGCCACCACGGACTCAGCCATCCTTTTTTACAGGCTGTCTTCTTCAACTTCTTGATCTTCTCCATCCTTT